>CAXIWW010000601.1:107500-126826 GCA_964036315.1 Acanthosepion esculentum | reverse complement strand
TATATATTTTAAATAAAAAAAAACTGATATTATGTAAACACGTTATGTATCAAAGACATAACTCCCTTTTTGCATATAATACCGTTGTTATGACATATTTCAAGCAATGTCTCCTGGAATAAACTTAGCACTAACGATGTTAATATAATAATAGATTGAGACTTTATATCTAATATGTTTTGTAATCTAGCCTTATTGTTACAAATGTGAAATTACATATACACACGTTATAAATTAATCCAGTACGGTAATATGTGTATAGATATATAAAAAATGTTGTTATTGATGGATTCTATGAATATTAATATGTGTTACATATCATATTAATATTCGTAAAGTATATTTTGAAATTTATTTTAATCGGGATCAGTGTGTTTGAGCAGATATTTGGTTTTAGGTATGCATGTAGTTTTCAATTCGCTTCTCGTGTTCATCAAACTAGGGTTAAGTGTTTTAATATAAGAAGCTTCTATAAAAAATAAAAAAAGTTTCTATAACAAATAAAAGCTTCTATAACAAATAAATGTTACACCTGTCTCCCTTTCCATTGCATGGTTTAGCTTTCGAGATTATCCCCCACTTAATGGTTGGGTTCTTATTGTTGTTTTGTAATCGCTAAAAACCCTTTGAAACTGTTGTGCTGTTTTTGTATTTGATATTGTTCAGTGTCATTTTGTGCAGGTAAAAAAAACAATTTCCAGTTGTTATCGGTGGAACCAAAGTAATATTTAACATCATCGTCTGAAATGATCATAGCTCTGTAGATTATGTTTTCAGTCAAGCATTGGCCATTTAGTGAGCAGGTTACGTTTTTACGGCAGTTGCATTGATTTTTAGTACGATTACTATTCAGTGTTATTTTTGTGCGCTTGCTTAATATATGATTATATTGCGATATATAATTACCGATGTTTTTGTACAGCTATCGTTTCTCTTAATATTATTTTTGTTGAAAATCCTTTGTAATGTTAGAGAATGACTGAAGTGTTTGTGAATTAAATTTCGGAACATTTTACCTACATTGGATTTTGACGTTACTATTGTAAGGTGGGTTGCACCATATTATGTTAGGTTTGCCTTGTTTTAGTTGACTTTTATCATTATAGTTTTTTTCATTCTTCATACACTAATTTCACTTTATGGTTGCTATATTCTAGTGCTTTATTATATCTAGTTTTCTTATCGTCAAATATTTCTTTTTTACTGGTGTTAGTTGATAAGCTAAATTGTACTGATTTGTATAAATTGTCAAGGATCCTTGGTTAAATTTTCTGTCGGCGTACCTGTGGTTGTACGAATCCTTAATGTATGGTTTGTACAGACCCCCTTATTCAGGTCAAATGGAATGTCTACGAAATTCATTAATTTAGCGTTAGTATTGGTGGTAATGTTTAGTTTATGGTCCTTAAAGAATTTAATTAGGTCCTTTGTCATCCGGTCCGCTTGCGTTGGTCTCAGTTTGCGAGGGAGAATTATCACGTCGTCTCTGTATATACCGTTGTTGTTGTTTTTGATATAAGAAATAAATTCAAGTCTCCATAGTAACAATATCTCTAAAAGTTCGCATACTTTTGCAGAATCATTTGCTCCCATCGATACGCAAACGTCTGGGTTATTTCTCTTAATTCACAGACTTCCGGCGTGGTATAGTCAGTTTCAGTGCTTGTCGTATTATATTTACTTCTTGATCAGAAATATGGCAGTATTTCTTTTACTAATAGCGACCATCATCTTCCGTGATGAATGGCTTGAAGTCATAGATATCAAACTGCAAAAATATGCATTCATCTTTTCTTTTTTATATTACTGAACCATTCAATAGCTTCGCTTGTATTTCGCTATTGGTCGATACCTAAAGCCTTTTTAGTAAACTTACACGCTCTTTCTATATATATATATATATATATATATATATATATATGAAGAAATATAGTCTTAAACTGTGCTATATTTATGGGATAAAGTGCTCAATATCAGAGATAGAGCGTGTGTAAATATAAAATATATTGACTTCTATGTTCACTTTTATATTTAAATATATATATATATATATATATATATATATATATATATACGTGTGTGTGTGTGTGTGTGTGTGTGTGTGTGTGCTTGTTTAAAGACTAACACAATTTAGATGAGTTTTTGTTTATTTTGAAACTTCTGTTTCCGATGAAATTTGCATTATTAATTCTCCATTGTCCCTATAATGGTTTCTGACGAAAGTTGAAGTAGAAATTTTCCAATGTCCGAGTACTTTTTGCTTACATAGGCCATTATCAAAGATTTTTATTATTCCATATCAGTTTCATGTTATTTCAAATATCCTCTTTTTATGCATGTCGGGTTTTTAGTATGGCGTCTTCACGCGACAGTTCATGTTGTGTCAGTTTTGTCACATATATGGAGAGATAGATAGAGAGATAGATCAAATGGTAGACAGGTAGATTAATTGAGAGAGAGAGAGAGAGAAAAATAGTAAGAGAGATAGAGACATTATTATAATTTACATTGGAAACTTTTTTTTCGATCTGAAGCGAATTTTATTTTTTTCAATATTCTTTTTTCTTTCTTTAATTTTCATCATTTTTATATTTAATTCGTTTGTATTTTCTTCCTTTATTTTTCCATTTTTCTTTCTTTTTCAACTTTCTTCTGTCTTTACTTTCTCATTTTCTTCTCAACTTTGATTTTTCTTTCTTTCATTTTTTCAACTTCTTTCTTTTCAAACATCTTTCTTTCTTCTATTTTCTTTTCAGCTTCCTTCATTTTCACTTCTTTCTTTCTTTCTCTCTTTCTTTCTTTCTTTCTTTTTAACGTTTGTACTTCTTCTTTTCGTTCATTTTCACTTCTTTCTTTCTTACATTTGCACTTCTATCTTTCTTTCTTTCTTTCTTTCTGTTTTTTCCTTCTTTCTTTCTTACATTTTCACTTCTTTCTGCTTTACTTTCCTTCTTTCTTTCTTAAATTTGCACTTCTTTCTTTCATTCTTTCTTTCCTTTTTCTTTCTTTTTTTCTTTCTTTCTGATGTTACACTTTCGGCTTTTGACAAAGATTAACAATGGAAACTCCAAATATTTTTTGTTCTTGTGAAAAGTACTGCAAAAGATTGTGTCAGTTGAAGCTGACTGGACTCCTTAATGCTGTTGGAGTCTTCGAAATAGTCTAAAAGAATGTACGAAATGTTATTAAGTAAAATCTTAGAAAGAATCTTAGACAAAAAAGCTGGACGGAAGACACAAGAAAAAGGCATCAGATTTAATAAGAAAGAAAATTTTAAATTATTGATGAAGCTTACTTTCACATGATCTCCAGTCAGGGCCACAAGTTACAAGTGTCGTGAAAACTGGAGGCTGCAGATATCAAGTCACAAAAGTAACAAATTGAGACAGGCCGATATATTTTGGTCCGCCATTTTAATGAAAATTGTCTAAGCGGAAAAAACAAGACAAACACCAGTTCCTCTGTAGCCAAAACTTCAACTTTAATTCGGTTTTTTTTTCAGCAAATTTTCTTGCTGAGGCAACCAGGTGCAGCAACTCCCCCTAGCGGCGATATGCTGAAATTTCATGAAAGATAACTCCAATTACCCAAGTGACGCCTCATCCGGCTGACTGAGTCTCTTGTACCAATCTCCCTTTCCCCTAAGTCTTGGGCCTTGGGCTCTTCCCAATTACAGACAGGACCCAGGCGCCTATGATTAAGTACAGGTACATGCTTCACTTATGCAACGACTCCGGGCTCTGCCATTTCCTTTTCCCGTTTTTAATCCTATTTTAACCCTTTCCTGGTAATTATTTTAATCTAAACGAGTGAGGTCCTATCAAAAGTTTATTTGGGGCATAAATTGAAATAAAAATATGACAAAACCAAAAGAAGATATATTCTGAGGGATTTAATCTTCACCAAAACCGTCCCGGCCAAATATTTGGAACTTCAGGGTGCTCCACAACGATTGGCTGTTTTTTTTTCTTGGCGTGGGGGTTGTTCATGTCACTTGGCCAATTGTATTTGAGCTTAAGTGTATATAGCGAACACAACAGGAATTGGAACTCGGCTCTCCGATTAACAATTACGAGCCATTATACCATCCAAACATCCAGGCTTACAGCAATGTTATTCACTAACAGTCACCCATCTTGGTAATAACCAGGCTCAAAATTGCTTAACTTCGGTGATGTAGCCGTCAGAAGAATGTAAATTAAGATGAAATGCCTTTCCTTGTAGCCTAATAAAATATAATAGAATTTTTAGAGATTCTTATGTAGAAAAGATGAAGAAAAAATCGAGGCAACGAAGATATAGTTCTACAGAAGGATGCTTAGGATATCATGGGTGTGCGTGTCAGCAACGATGAGGATTTGGAGAAGATGCAAACAAGGAGGAAGCTTATACTTAACATCAGGGCACTATCCAAGCCTACAGCACCTGATATTCCCAAACCATCACCCATGTAGGTACTGACCAGGCTCGACGTTGCTTAACTTCGGTGATCATACGGATTTTCAAAGTAATGCTTTTCTTTTGATGTAAATAGTTTCCATAATTTGTAATCTTTGTTCTTATTTGAGAGATGTAAAATTATAGAATTGTCTACTCCGGTATAACGTAAATTATCGGGTAGATTATGGAGATGTTTAATTATTGGGTCATTTAATATCGAGTTTTGTATGGGTCACCCGGTGAGGATCGAATTCACTAATCAGTAGTAATGATTGTCTAGACTACCGTCGTTAAAAATTACTCAATAAATGACAATCAATATCTTTAAATACTTTTCGGTGAAGGGTGACAGGATTAAGGGTACACTATTTACATTATTCGCACTATTTTCCTCATCTTTGTCGACATATTTATTACAAACCTCCGGCCTTCTTCAGGTTGTTGGAATGTCGAACTGAACCATTTATTTCATTCACTGAATAATGTAAATAGTGTTCATAATATCTCATCTCAGAAATATAGACAGATACTGAAGGGCCGAAACGTTGTGATAAATATGGCAACAAAGATGAGGACAATAGTCCGAATAATGTAAATAGTGTACATAATAACTCATCTCAGAAATATAGACAGATACTGAAGGGCTGAAACGTTGTGATAAATATGGCAACAAAGATGAGGACAATAGTCCGAATTATTTAAATAGTGTAGATAATACATCATCTCAGAAATATAGACAGATACTGAAAGGCCGAAACGTTGTGATAAATATGGCAACAAAGATAAGGACAGTAGTCCGAATAATGTAAATAGTGTACATAATACCTCATCTCAGAAAAATAGACAGATACTGAAAGATCAAGGGTATAATAAACGCTGCAAAATATAAACACGCCATCTGGAAATTATCTGATTGGAAACGAATATAATTTTTAGCGTGACAACAATCTCAAACACGGATCGTATTTAACAAAAAAGAAAAAGAAATAAAATAAAATAAAAAACAGAATAACAAAGAAAAAGAAAACAGCTGCAAAACCCTGATAGTCATAGACTGGCTTCCACGAAGTCCATATTGTAGAAGCGGTTTAGGCTCAGTCATCCGCTAAGATATGTCTGTTCTCGAAACGAACGATGTAAAGACATCAGCGAGAACTGTAACGGGAAAGGGGGATAAATAATGTTTGATGTTCGCCTGGACCATGAAAACAAGAAAAATAATGGAGACATGACTGGAGTGTAAGGAAGAAAATTTCAGCTTTCCTGATTATTTCGTTAGAAAAAAAAGGTGAATTGTTATGTAATATCATTCCTTTTCATTGGAGAATCTCCTCAAAGATGAAGAAGATATTTGAAGGAATCAAAATGGAGTTCTACAAAAGGGTGCTGAGAATACGATAGACCGAACGCGTCAGCAATGACGAAGTTTTGGAGAAGATGCAAACAAAAAGGACATTTCCACATAATATTAGGAAGAGATAGTTGAGATTCCTAGGGCAAATAAAGAGGAAAGATTGCTTGGAAAATGTGATACTCACAGGACAGATGGAAAGCAAGAGGGAAATGAAATCAACGCATGACCTATTTAGAGATCTTGAGTAAATGGATGGCAGAACAAGGTTTAGGAGTGATAACAGCCTTTATTATCCAGTTTAAGAGAAATAATAGCCTTTATTATACAGTTTAGGAGAGATACCATATTTTATTATCCAGTTTAGGAGAAATAACAGCTTTTATTGTACAGTTTAGGAGAAATAATAGCCTTTATTATACAGTTTAGGAGAGATACCATATTTTATTATACAGTTTAGGAGAAATAACAGCTTTTATTATACAGTTTACGAAAAAATTACAGCCTTTATTACAGAGTTTAAGGAGAGATAACAGCTTTTATTATACAGTTTACGGAAGATAACAGCCTTTATTACAGAGTTTAGGAGAGATAACATCTTTTATTATACAGTTTACGGAAGATAACAGCCTTTATTATAGGTTTAGTATAGATAACAGCTTTTATTATACACTTTACGGCAGATAACAGCCTTTATTATACAGTTTAGGAGAGATAACAGCTTTTATTATAATTTTACGAAAGATAACAGCCTTTATTATAAGTTTAGGAGAAATAACAGCTTTTATTATACAGTTTACGAAAATAACAGCCTTTATTATAGTGTTTTGGAGAGATAACAGCTTTTATTATACAGTTTACGGAAGATAACAGCCTTTATTATAGAGTTTAGGAGAAATAACAGCTTTTATTATACAGTTTACGGCAGATAACAGCCTTTATTATAGAGTTTAGGCGAGATAACAGCTTTTATTATACAGTTTACGGAAGATAACAGCCTTTATTATAGAGTTTAGGAGAAACAACAGCTTTTATCATACAGTTTACGAAAACTAACAGCCTTTATTATAGAGTTTAGGAGAGATAACAGCTTTTATTATAGAGTTTACGAGAAATAACAGCTTTTATTATACAGTTTACGAAAGATAACTGCCTTTACTATAGAGTTTAGGAGAGATAACAGACTTTATTAAGAGCTACAAACGACAACCAACTACGGAGAGCCATTATCGTTTACATACGATAAAATACATTTCGCACTACACTATATGCTACGTAAAAAAAGAAAATTTAGAAAATCGGCTTCGATCAAAATGTTGACATTTATATAAACGTTAAGAGACAGACAAATAATAACATTTGAGGAAAATTCTTTTTTAGAAATTCTGCTGACGCCATTTCATTGTTCAAGACAAACCTCGTTTTCAGCCCATCTAGTCAGATTTCCTTATCACGCTTCCACTTTGGACAATCTCCTCACAGATGAAGAAGATTGAAGCAACCCTAGGATGCTGACGATGCCAGGAACAGAAAATGTGAGCAACGACAGTGATGGGTGAGGTTTCTAGGTCACATAATAAGGAAAAGGGGCTTGGAGAATCTGATACTCACAGTACAGACTGAAGGCAAGAAAGACAGAGGAAAACAAACCTACTTAGTGAGCCTGAGTAAATGGATGGCTGACCAGGGTTTAGGAGAAGTAGCAGAAAGACGACATTTATAAATTCTTATACTCACAGTCAGAAGAGACAGTGGGAAGTTTTTGATCACATTCTGAGGAGAGCGGAATTGGCCAAATTTGATACTCACATGACAGATTGAAAGCAAAAATGATAATGCTTGAGTAAATGGATGGCGGAACAATTTAAATATTTGAGAAGTGTTCTAACAGAGGACAGAAAAGGAAATTCGACGGCACATTGGCATAGCGAAAGATGCCTTCCAAAAGCTAAGCAAAGTATTAAGAAATATGAAAATTTCGTCCGAAACGAAGAAAAGAGTAAGAAACTTTTTAATGTGATATCAGTCCTCTTCTGTGATAGTGAATATTGAACAAACTCCTTACAGGTTTAAAGAAACTTGAGGAACAGAAATATGATGCTACAGGAAGGATGCGGTATATACTATGGACTGAATATATGAATAAAGAGAAAGATTTAAGGAAAATAGAAGCAAAAATGATACTTATACTTCGAATCAGAAAGAGTCAATTGAAATTTCTAGGTCATCTAATGAGGAAAGAAGGCATAGAGAATTTGGTACTCACAGGGCAGAATCAAAACAAAGAAGACAGAAGGAAATAGCGTGCAAGGTACGCAACGAACTTGGATAAATGGATGGCAAAACAGGAATTAGGAGAGATAACGAAAAAGCTAACGTTAAGAGAAAAAATATGAAGTGGTGGAGAGCCATGATCGCTCGCATCCTTAAGGGACATAGAATAGACAAGGTAATCACGGAATGTGTTGTGACGTAATGGATATCGGCTCGAAATGAGAACTCGTAGAGCCGAGTTCGAATTCAAGTCGAGTTCTTTAGATTCACTTATGCACAAATACACTTGAGAAAGATATGAATGCATCTCTTCTCCCCCAGCTATGGGTTTAATAGCAGGACAGACTGGGTTCTTTAGCGTTGATTGTCAACCAGTCTACCGAAGAAAGAAATGGCAACCTACTGCGGGAAAAAAATCTGCCTCGTCTGTCATGTATCTGTGATACTATTTGTTAAAACATAAGAAAGTGTTATGTACTGAGAGACATTGTAACGAGAAGGGTTAATACTCGTGGGAAGAATTGAGGATTTAATTCACACATAACGACTTGAATTGCATGTCGAGCAGTTTGAACAATGGAAGATTGACCTAGATTGAGGGGCCAATGATGATTGACAAGCAGCTGCAAATGCAAGCTGTAAAGCGAAAATCTCATTTTTCATAAACAACGAATTTGCAGTTGATTCTTGAGTTGAAATGCCAAGAAGGGGTGGACAAGTCACCCACGCTCACTGAGAAGTTTTAGTGAGAGGTAATAATATGAGATAGTGGAAGAAGGGAATTCCCCAGAATTATCGAATTCTTTTACTTCGCCAGTTTGGGCAAATGTCCATAAATACGATTGCGCGAAGCGAAGTCAACAGAAGAGTCGGGGAAGAGAGGCATAAGAGACAGAGATGAGATCAGAGACAGGAGAGAGGCCCACCTGATTATCTGCCGACGAAAGCCTCCAACTTCAGCCTTGTACCAAACTTTGCCAAAGCAGCAAACCAGATTTTTCCAGGTCAACAATATCACTTCAGATTTAGACGCGGGTTAGGCTGATAATTAATTGCATGCGAACTCTGATACAAGCCAATTATTGTACGGAGGACTGATATAAAAACATTATTTACTTTTGTTTAATTTATTCCAGTGTTATCTTTTTCCTGTACGTCATCGCTCTGCTTGGGCCAGCCCAACACGACAACACCTGCGACGATTCGATTTTGGCTGCCTTATGATCAAACGTAAATCACAACGTGGGATAAGGTTAGCATTGGATTAAAGCGGTCACTTCAACGACCAGCCGCGGTGTTGGAAGTCTTGGATAACCGGCTAGGCTGTTGCACGATTGCAATAGAACCTAAGGTGTCCTACTATTTACCCGTAACTGGGAGAAGGCGCGTGATTGCCTGCCGAAGACAACCCCCGACTTCAACCTTGTGCCGAACCTTACCAACAACAGCAAACCAGATTTGCCAGGTCAACAATAATATCACTTCCGACTTTAGGCGCAGCTAGACTGACAATGCGAACTTTGATATGACCAATTATTGTACGAAGAACTGATATAAAAACAGTATTTACATTTTCTTCAATTTATTCGAGTGTTATCTTTTTCCTGTACGTCTTCTCCCTGCTTGGACGAGCCCAACACGATTCTATCTTGGCTTCCTTATGATCAAACTTAAATTACAACGAGGGATAAGGCAGGTCTGAGATCGAAGCGATCTTCATCGATCAGCCGCGGTGCTGGAAGTCTTGAACGACCGGGGAGTGTGTTATACGATTACATATCGAAATATACATGATCGCCCAAGCGTGTAACAATGTATGGTACTTAACTGACTGAAACAAGGGAAGCAAGAAGGAACCGTTAGCAAAAGAGACAACATAAAATGGGGGGGGGGCTTTACATATCGGAGATGTAAAAATTAAACTGTTGCAGAAATTTAACTATCACTATCCAAAATGAAACGATCTGTCCTCAAATGACCGCAACCTGAATTAAAGACTCCTGGGGTATGACGATAAACTACATCCGGCAGCAAGGCTTCTGATCAGGAGGTTTTGAGGAGCGTGGAACCACCTCTTGATTGTTGGTTTTTCCAGGTCAACCCTGACCCGTGGTGGTAGCACCTCTTAGGCCTCCATCTATGAGCTGTTACGTGTTGATAATTGTAACAAAGAAAAAAGAATATTTATCTTTCATAGATTATATGTTATCTACCATCACCCGAAGAGGAAACATTATAGTTCCGAAACATGAAAGTTTTTGTGTTGCGATGTAAAATGTTTTTATTTGTAATAAAGATATTTTAATAATATATATACTGCACGACTCTTCGACAGAATTGAGTCACTCACAGTCACTGTGTGTTTATCTGAATCTAAAAATAAACACGCTAAAATTCACCTTCATCCCGTACTGTACGCTGACGGCTTAGTGGGAGAAGTTCGGACTGACGCAAATTCAGTCGGGTTTCGATCTTAGCTAGAGGCAACCGGACGTCTAGACACACTGATGAACTGCGAAACAGTCTGTCTGTGGATGGCAAAAAAAATATATATATTATTAAAACATTTTTACATATATATATAATTCAAATATTTGTACATATATATATATATAATTAAAAAAATGTTTACATATATATATATATATATATATATATACATATATATATTATTAAAATATTTTTACATATATATGATGATGGACTCTCCCATCGAACTCGACGTATGAGGGTCAGACAGATCAGTTCCCAGAAACTGAAAGCCCGACACCCACACAGGATTTGATTATAGTGGTGAAGGCCTTGTGCAGGGCCATCCACACTTTTTGGAGGGACGAATACAGGGACCTGGTGCAACGAATGCCACAAGGTGCCCAAACGACCCTCCGCAGGTTTTGAATTCAGAGTTGTCCTTCTCCTAGACCAGTTGGCGTCCAAGGCTATAGAACCCAGTCTGCCCTGCTATTTATCCATAGCTGGAGGGAGAAGAAGAGGATTCACACCTTTCCCAAGGGTATTAGCACGTAAGTGAATGTAATGGATTCGACTGGAATTCGAACTCGGCTGTCCGATTCCTCAATATATATATCTTTTTAACATTCATAAGAGGTAACGATTTATTTTCAAACTTCCCAAATAAATCATTTTTTATTATATTTTATCTACCATCGCCTGTTGAGGAACGATTAAATTTACAAAACATGAAAGTTTTTGCGCATCGATGTAAAATGTTTCTATTGTAAACTCTTATAATAAAATTAATTTAATAATAATAATAATAATAACATATATATATATATATATATATATATATATATATATATATATATATATATATATATATATATATGTATATATATTTGATTTGACGGCATATAGTATCAATCAGGAATTTCTGGTTGTCGATTCAACTATCTTAATCTGTTCATATCTCTCAATCAATAAATTTATCTTCTAATCTGTTTCCGTGAAAGTCTGTTTGGATATATATATATATATATATATATATATATATATATATATATATATATATATATATATATATATATATATGTCAATCTATCTATCTATCCATCTACCTTTATATATATATACATATATATATACATATATATATATATATATATATTAATGTCTATCATTGTGTCCAACCCGACAGAGGTTAGAACGTCTGCGACAGCAAGACGCCTGGTATTCCTTATCAATCTAAATATTTGGCAATCTCATATCTTGGTCGCCTCACCTGCCCTCCAACGTCGAAATGTACCGCAGAGTCGGAGAAATGACAAAGAGACCTGTCACCAAACCACCTGATCTTTGTCGGGGTCACAAACCCAAACTCTTTCTTTCCCAAACTAATGGTTAAATAAATCGCATTGGCAAACCCTGCTTATCTGGGTTCCTCATGTTCGTTGTCAGATATCCGAGTATTTATGTCTGTTAGATCAATGCGGTTGCTTCGCGCCTCTGTTGACCAGTTTTCATATTTAATCTATGATTGCTAACATTATTCAAAACTATAGATTTGAGAATCATGTGCTAATGTTTTTAAAACTTCCATGTCTGCAGGATTATTCTAAAACTGTTCGATTTAAAATTAACTAGCATCCGTACCCAACTGGTCGATCAAAAAAAAGCGTTTAATTAGGAAGGAGCAAAAACAGCATCATGTTTCGACAGCATCATGTTTCGATGTAACAGAGTCTATCTTCTTCAATTACTTGAAAGTACTTTCATTAAAAAACATTTTGAATTAATGCAGTTATTGATATAACAGAAGTAGTCTGTATTTATTCGATCAATGTTAGCTGAGGACGTGAAGGGGTAAAACAGGCAAAATGAAGACTCACTTCAGACCAAAATTATTTTGGGGTTTTTGAGATCCAATTTGTCAATGCGCTACCATGGATGTAAAAGAAGATACATTTATAAAGCAAGTGTTAAATTTAATGCAAATTGGTTGAAGGATCAACGAAAAATAAGAAAGAAACCTGTAAAAATCGCCATTTTTCATAATTTATGCGACTGTTAAGCAATCAACTTACTGTTGGCTACAATTGAGTGAAGTCTGTATTAGATTGCTTGAAAGTTGAGGGAGTTTTTAGTTTAAAATTTGTGTTGAAAAGAATTTCTGTTGATAATCCGGCACTGTTATGGAAGCAAAGATGCCGAAAAATCGGTAGTGTACATGTCAGTATGTGCCATGTTAGGCGATCATGCAACTTTCGATACATGACTGACGAAGCAGATTCTTTTCCCGAATTAGGTTGCCATTTCATTCTGCGGTAGACTAGTTGCCATCGAAGGCTATAGAACCCGGTCTGTCCTGCTATTTAGAGGATTCATACCTTTCCCAAGAATATAATGGATTCGACTGGAATTCGAACTCGGCTCTCTGATTCCTCAATCAGCGCCGCTATCCATTACCCACCGTGCCTCTTCGTGTACTTGTAAAATAGGTATTCACACTGATCTTTTTAAATGTAGTCTAGATGAAAAGGGCGATTGGCAGAGGAGTAGAAAGGTTACTTTTTCTGTCGGGATGGATGGTGCAGATGTAGTATCTGTTCCATGACGGAGGCATTATCTTCACTGTCGCTTCCCCTGGAAACACTCAGGCCCTCACGTTGAGGTGAGGTGGTATGACGGGCTATGACCAGCTTAGACAAGCTATGACCAGCTTAGACAAGCTAAGATCAGTTTAGACCAGAGGCCCAAGTGGAATCACTCAGGTCCTCACGTTAAAAACTGACCTTGTGTCACAACCTGGCTCAGATGAGGTGGTATGACGGGCTATGACGGGCTATGACTAGCTTAGACAAGCTATGACCAGCTTAGAAAAGCTTTGAACAGTTTAGACCAAGCTAAGACCAGTTTAGACCAGCGGCCTGAGTGGGAACACTCAGGCCTCACGTTAAAAACAGACATTGTGTCACAACCTGGCTCAGTGGGAGTCAAGTATATTTCGAGTAGATGGGAAGAATGCCCCTATTGAAAATTATAATTTTTGCTAATATCACAACGTTTGCATGAATGAAATTGTGTGAGAATTACATTGCTAGTGTCTCTTTTATTGTTATGAGTGACAAGATTGTAGGACAGAATGGCTCGAGACCTGACATCGCAAGAACATTGTTCAGTTAATTTTTATAAGTAATTTTTCTTCTTCTATGTGCCGCATCCTTTCATCACATAGATGACATAGGCCCTTCACAACTTCCTATCTCCTGTTGTTCTTAGCAGTGTTTCTCCCCCTTTTAAGGCTCCAACCCACCTCCCCCATTCAAAAAAGATCGTTAGGTAAGTAGCTGGAGGCCTTCCTGGATTTCTCTTGCCCTCAATATTTCTCATATGGGTTACCTTATTCTATATACTGTTCATGGCTATTTACTAAACGTAACTTAGATGTGGCACAAGGCCAAAAGTATGGGGCTCCGGAAAGTATCAAACTCACTAATCAGTCGTAAGTGATCAAGTGACACAAGCTTGTTAATAATTACACAACGTCGAGGTGTTTAAGAGCGTATAGTATTTTTCTGGGCGTAGTGTAGATGTGGCACAAGGCTGAAATTAAAGAGCACCCAGTAAGGATCAAACTCACTACTCAGTCTTAATTGATCAAGCGACACAAGCATGATAAGAATGACACCACGTCGAAGTGCTTAAAAGCGTATAGTAGTTTTCTAGGCGTAGCGTAGATGTGGCACAAGGCTGAAATTAAAGAGCACCCATTAAGGGTCAAACTCACTACTCAGTCTTAATTGATCAAGCGACATAAGCATGATAAGAATGACACCACGTCGAAGTGCTTAAAAGCGTATAGTAGTTTTCTAGGCGTAGCGTAGATGTGGCACAAGGCTGAAATTAAAGAGCACCCATTAAGGGTCAAACTCATTACTCAGTCTTAATTGATCAAGCGACACAAGCATGATAAGATTGACACCACGTCGAAGTGCTTAAAAGCGTATAGTCGTTTTCTAGGCGTAGCGTAGATGTGGCACAAGGCTGAAATTAAAGAGCACCCATTAAGGGTCAAACTCATTACTCAGTCTTAATTGATCAAGCGACACAAGCATGATAAGATTGACACCACGTCGAAGTGCTTAAAAGCGTATAGTCGTTTTCTAGGCGTAGCGTAGATGTGGCACAAGGCTGAAATTAAAGAGCACCCATTAAGGGTCAAACTCATTACTCAGTCTTAATTGATCAAGCGACACAAGCATGATAAGATTGACACCACGTCGAAGTGCTTAAAAGCGTATAGTAGTTTTCTAGGCGTAGCGTAGATGTGGCACAAGGCTGAAATTAAAGAGCACCCAGCAAGGATCAAACTCACTACTTAATAGTAATTGATCTATCTTTCGTTTCTCATTATCTGTCTAATTAATTTTACCTCTCTTTTCCTAATTCTGATTAAAAAGTCTCGTATATATCCTCATTTTTTTATTTTTTAAACTCTCTTGATTCTTATTGGCTCAATTCAGGGAATTTTAATAGGCTTCAGTAGAACGGAATTCCTGCTGCCTCTACTGTTTTCCTCATTCGTAGGGAGATTGAAGGAGATAAAAAAGACAAATAATTATAACTCCTAAAATCAAAAGCATTATAACTCGTTATTCAGGAAGTCGTGTGTTAAACTTTTGCGTTAAAAATTTCTTGACAAACATATTTTTTTTTCCAGAAATATAAATTATTTGCTAACTGTTTTCTTTTTAAAGTTTTTTCACAGGAATTTTTTTAGGTTAATGTAATTTCTACCTTAAGCTCATTCGCCATAATTGTCAATTTAAAATTTGATCGAGACGGGGATATATTTACAAGTTAACTACAGACAGTTGAAGAGTTAATTAAATAAAATGTGGGACAAAATTATCTGCTAATGGAAGAATTGATACTGCGAAAAGTGGTGGGTAGATTTTCTGTCTGAGGTCGGATAAGAAGATGCTTGCAGTACGGCTAATTCGGAACATAAGGGTAAGTCGCAAACAAGCACTTGCGGTAATAATTAGTTGTAAGGATTTGGTATTTGAAAAGGAAGTCAAAACAGCTTGTGTGCCCCGGGGAAAACGATGACAATCACAACTCAAAAAAAGAAGGAATAAATAAAAAGAAAGAAAGAAAGAAAGAAAGAAAGAAAGAAAGACTGTAAATGATAAAATAAAGACACTGGAAATCATGAAAGGAAATGAACTTAGAAAGAAAGAAAGAAAGAAAGAAAGAAAGAACGAAAGAAAGAAAGAAAGAAAGAAAGGCAAGTAAAGGAGAAGACATAAAAGTAAGAAAGGAGAAAACGTAAACGGATAAGGAAAAGATCAAAAAGTGAAAAGGAAGAAAGTAAAGAACAAAAAGAAAGAAAGAAAGAAAGGGAAAGAGAGAAGCAAACAAGAAAGAAAGAAAAAAGAAAAGGGAAAAGAGAAAAGGAAGAAAGAAAAGGAACAAAGAGAAGTTAACAGAAACAAATAAACAAAGATAACGAAAGGGAAAAAGAAGAAGAAAAAAGAAAGAAAAAAGAAAATAAAAGAATGACATATAAAAATATAAAGAAGAAAAAGAAAAAAGGAGAATAAAGAAAAGAAAATGAAAGAAACAAAAAAAGGAAAGGAAGAAAGCAAAAGTAGAGAAAGAAATAAAGAGAAGAAGGAAGAAAATGAAGGAAAAATAACATTGAAGAAATATAAACATAAAAGAAGAGAATGGAAAGAAAGAAAAAGAAAAGAAAGACAGGGAAAGAAAAAAGGAAAAGAACAAAACGAAAGAAAGAAAGAAAGAACGAAAAATTAAAAGAAACGTACGAATAAATAAAAACGAAAGACGATTAAGAAAACATAGATGAAAGATTAAGATAAAAAGACGAGAAAAGAAAGAAAAGGAAAAGAATAAAAATAATGAAACGACGAAAAAGGAAGGGAAACGGGTTAAGAAAGAAAGAA
This sequence comes from Acanthosepion esculentum, assembly GCA_964036315.1. NCBI lineage: Eukaryota > Metazoa > Mollusca > Cephalopoda > Sepiida > Sepiidae > Acanthosepion > Acanthosepion esculentum. The sequence continues at coordinate 110,332 of CAXIWW010000601.1, read as the reverse complement.
AAAGAAAGATAATGAAGAAGATAACATCGAAGAAGGAATGATGAACATATAAACAGAGGAGAGAAAGGCAAATAAAAGGCAAATAAGAAAAAGAGGGAAGGAACAAAATGAATGAAAGAAAGAAAGGAAGAAAGAAAGAAAGAAAGAAAATGTGAAATAAAATATAAAAAAAGGAAAGAAAGTAAAAGGAGATAAAGGAAAGGAAAATAACAAAATGAAATTAAGAAGTAAAAGAAAAATTACAAATGGCATATTTAGGTACCACCATGGACTTTCTAAAAAACTTGAAAAACGCATGTTAAATAATTGAAATATCTTTGAAGTATGTTTGAAATAATTTTTTTGCCCTAAAGAAAGACAATCGAAAGAAAATAATAGCCATATGAAAAGAGAAATAAATTTGCCGATAGAAATCAAGTGTTTAGATATTTCAAAGTAATTCTCACGTTCACTCGTCACTAATTAAACTCAGAGAACCTTCATTACAGACGAAAAATGTCAAGAAAAAAAATTTAAACCTTTTAAAAATCCCATATTTGTAATAGAGACGTGTTTCAAAGTGAATTAATAATTTTAAGGTTTAATTAAATGAATTTTGTAAATGTAATTCTTACTTCATTATTTACATTATTCGGATTTATTGTCCTCATCTTTGTCGCCATATTTATCACAAGGTTTCGGCCCTTAAGTATCTGTCTATATTTCTGTGATGAGGTATTATGTACATTATTTACATTATTCGGACTATTGTCCTCATCTTTGTTGCCATATTTATCACAACGTTTCGGCCTTTCAGTATCTATATATATTCCTGAGATGAGGTATTATGTACACTATTTATATTGTTCAGACTATTGACTTCATCTTTGTTGCCATATTTATTACAACGTTTCGGCCCTTCAGTATCTGTCTATATTTCTGAGATGAGGTATTATGTACACTATTTACATTATTCGGACTATTGTCCTCATCTTTGTTGCCATATTTATCACTACGCTTCGGCTGTTCTACGCTCCGGCCTTCTTCAGGTGTTTGGAATCTCGAAGTGAACCCTTTATTTCGCTCACTGGGATAGACTGTTGTAGTTCCACGTGCCATGTTCAATCGATGCCAGTTATCAGTTATCTCCTGTTATTTCCCCCCTCCAAGTTCTTCACCGCCTTAACCAGATATTGAACTCACACTCTTTAGGTCCTGTCACTGGATCTAACTAACGCCATGTGTCCTTGAGGACATCTGTGTATAAATTTCTGGGCACTATAAACCTAATGTCTTCAATACTCATTTTTTACCAGTGCTCATATTGCAATTTTTGCTGTTATGATGCATGTTTTTACCAGAGCTCATATTGTCATTTTTTGTTGTTATTATCGCTTTTCTCTGGCACTCCTTATTACTGGTTCACATATTGTATTCATTTCTATGCTTGGTCGGCTCAGGAGATTTTTGTGGCCTAGCATAGTCCGAATAATGTAAATAATGTACATAATAACGAATTCTTACTTCTTGCTTAAAATATAATAAAAAAGAATGTTTATTTACACACAGTTGCCTGTGAGTTTTAATCAAGGTCATAGGTTAAGAACAGTAATTTGCTATTACAAATACATGACTCTTAAAAAGCGCGCGAAAAATTAAGAAATGAAGAAATACGAAACACTAGCATCGCAATCAAGAAATGGGTATTTAACCAATGAACTATCTTTAACCTGATATAACCAATACAGGTATACCTACCTCGTTCATTGGTCCCAAGGATCTCGACTTAGGTCAAAAAACGACTTACGTCGAGATAACCTCAGTATAAACTGCAAATAAGCACATCGCATTGCCTATTACAGTAATTATGATATTTAGGTACATTATTTTGAATAAAATAATTAATTCCCACCTTATCTTCCAGCGATATAGACCTACGCTTAACTTTAGCACTTGCACTGGGAGTTTTCTTTGGATGAATGGGTAAAATGTTTTCTACATCAGAATTGAAATGTAACTGAAAGAAAGTCACCCGCAGAGGAGAGATGTAAACAATTCTGAATTCAAAATCGGTGGTGGAGCAGAAAATAACGCACTAGTGCCACCTGTCGGCAGGAATTTGAAATAAGAACATCTATTGAACATGCTTTATTATGATAATTGTTTTGTTTCGGATCATTTTATTATATATATATATATATATATATATATATATATATATATATATATATATATATATGTGTGTGTGTGTGTGTGTGTGTGTGTGTGTGTGTGTGTGTGTACGTGTGTGTGCATTTAGGCAGCAATCCTTTTTTCATTCAGATTTCATTACAAACGACTGACAAGGAACATTTATTTAGTTTTTTATTTAATTTCTCGTGCGATCTAATAATGTTTTTCTTTTCAGATGATATATATATATATATATATATATATATATATATATATATATATATATATTGTCATCCACAGACAGACTGTTTCGCTGTTTCACAGCTCATCAGTGTGGCTAGACGTCCGGTTGCCTCTAGCTAAGATCGAAACCCGACTGAATTTGCGTCAGTCGGAACTTCTCCCACTAAGCCGTCGGCGCACCGGGAAGGATGAAGGTGAATTTTAGCATGTTTATTAATCGAAATCGAGCAATAAATAAATAACAAATAAACGACTTCCGGTAAAACATCACAATGCACCACTGACCCGTATATATAAATAGCCGAGAAAATTAACAGCACTGGTGGCCCGATGATTGCATCTAGCATGAAACAGACTGTCGCCTCTAAGTGTTGACTTCTATGTTCACTTTTATATTTACACACGCTCTATCTCTGATATTGAGCACTTTATCCCATA
>CAXIWW010000601.1:87500-105000 GCA_964036315.1 Acanthosepion esculentum | reverse complement strand
TAAAGTGGCCCCCAGCGAACAACAAGGGGGCATGGCAGAATTTCGACACGGATATTTGTGAAATACTCCAGTCAGCTACAAAGGGAGACGTGGATAGTCGCCTGAAGTTCATGACCACAATAATAACTAGCATGGCTTCGGAGAGATTTGGTTTCCTCGAGCTACGACAGCCAAAGACGACCTACAATGCCAACCGTAGGGAGAAAAGAATTAAGGAATTAAGAAATGAAATAAGATCCCTTAAGAAGATCTTTAAAAGGGCGAACACAGAGGAGCGTCAACCCCTCGAAGAGCTGCGAGGGATTCTCAGAGAGAAGTTAAAAACCATACGGCGCGCTGAGTGGCATAGGAGGAGAAGAAAAGAAAGAGCAAAGAAGCGAGCAAGTTTTTTGTCCAACCCTTTTGGCTTCGCAAGAGCATTGTTAGGAGATAAACGCAATGGAAAATTAGAGGCATCTCAGGAAGAAATTAACAGCTATCTCCAAAATTCCATGAGTGATCCTTCGAAAGAGGAAGAACTAGGTATAAATACCAGATTGATCACTCAGGAGCCACCAGTGTTCCAATTCGACATCGGCTTGCCCACCTGGAAAGAAATGCAAGAAGTTGTGAAAGCAACCAGATCTGCCTCAGCACCAGGACCGAGCGGAGTACCCTACATCGTGTATAAGCGGTGTAAAGGTATTCTCAAAAGGTTGGGGAAATATTAAAAGTAATCTGGAGAAGAGGCAGGATAGTAGAGCAGTGGAGATTCGCTGAGGGGGTTTGGATCCCGAAGGAGGACAAATCAAAGTCGCTGGACCAATTTCGTATTATCTCCTTGCTGAACACCGAGAGTAAGATCTTTTTCGGGTTACTGTCAAGACGCCTATCGAAATTCATTCTAAGAAATGGCTACATTGACACATCTGTCCAGAAAGGCGGGGTCGCCGGAATGCCGGGTTGCCTTGAGCATACAGGAGTATTGACACAACTCCTAAGAGAAGCTAAAGAAAGCAAAGGGGACCTGATTGCGTTGTGGTTAGATCTTGCCAATGCCTATGGGTCCATGCCACACAAACTGGTGGAGGGAGCTCTAATGAGACATTACGTACCTCCATCGGTTTGCGATCTCATCGTGAACTACTACGAGAATTTCCAGTTGAGAGTTGGCGCAGGTACCACGGTCTCGGAATGGGTGAAACTGGAAAAGGGTATAATAACAGGTTGTACAATGTCTGCTGTCTTATTTTCTTTGACCATGAACTTGCTGGTAAAGGCAGCAGAGGTTGAATGTCGAGGCCCCATGTCTAAATCAGGAGTTCGCCAACCACCGATAAGGGCCTATATGGATGATTTAACCGTGACAACGACATCTGTCACGGGAGGCAGATGGCTATTAAAGGGCATCGAAGAAAATATGTCCTGGGCCAGAATGAAATTTAAACCAGAGAAATCTAGGTCTCTAGTATTAAAAAGAGGCAAAGTCATGGAGAAAGTCCACTTTTCAGTTGCAGGAGCAACAATTCCGACCCTGAGCGAAAAACCTGTTAAGAGCTTGGGAAAAACCTTCAACTCTGGTCTGAAGGATACGGCCGCAATCCAGCAGACTAAAAAGGATCTTGAGGAGTGGCTGACAAAATAGACAAATCAGGATTGCCAGGGCGTTTCAAGGCATGGCTTTTCCAGCATGCAGTATTGCCCAGGATATTGTGGCCGCTGCTAGTTTATAATGTCCCCATTACCACCGTGGAAATGTTAGAAAGAACTATAAGCAATCGGTTGAGAAGGTGGCTCGGTTTGCCGAGATGCTTAAGTAGTGCGGCCCTCTATGGTAACAGCAACGCATTGCGCCTCCCCTTTAGTAGCATTATAGAAGAATTTAAAGTCACAAAAACAAGAGAACAGCTGCTATATGCAGAATCCAAAGATCCAAAAGTGGCAGCAGCTGGAATTCAGACTAGATCGGGCAGGAAATGGAGCGCTAAGGGAGAGTTGCAAGTGGCGGAAGAGAGACTTAAACATAAAGCTATACTGGGGTCAGTAGCTAAAGGCAAAGCCGGGTTGGGATTTTTTCCCAGCAAACTAAACAAAGTTGCAAAAGGTAAGGAAAGGCGACAACTCATCCAAGAGGAAGTCCGTGCAAGCGTAGAAGAAGCACGGTACTGCAGAATGGTCGGCCTAAGTCAGCAGGGAGCCTGGACAAAATGGGAGAACATTGATCGGAAAAAAATTACCTGGTCAGATTGCTGGCGATCAGATTTCAGCCAGATTAGATTTCTGATCAAATCGGTCTACGATGTTCTTCCGAGCCCAACGAACCTGCACATATGGGGGAAGAGCGATACCCCCAATTGCCAACTGTGTGCAAGGAAAGGGTCACTTCAACATGTCTTGAGTAGTTGCCCAAAAGCTTTGGGTGATGGTCGGTACCGGTGGCGCCACGACCAAGCCCTTAAAGTGATTGCAGATGAGGTGACCAAAGCAATAAGGGCTAATAAACATCAACCCGGGAAGACGCTAAACCGAATTAACTTCATCAAAACTGGAGTAAAGGTTCAGAAACAGAAGAGAGAGAGAACGAGCCTGTTAACTACCGCAAATGATTGGCAGTTGATAGTGGACCTAAAGACCCAGCTGAAATTCCCCAAACACATAGCCGAAACATCACTCAGGCCAGATCTGATATTACACTCCGACAACACGAAGCAGTGTATAATTTGGGAACTGTCGGTGTCGTGGGAGGAGTTTATCACACTGGCCAATGAGAGGAAGAGGTCCAAATACGAAGAAACTTGTCGAACAATGTCGTCGCAAGTCATGGAGAATACACTATGATCCGATAGAAGTTGGTTGCAGGGGCTTTGCAGGTCAGTCACTGTGTAGAGCTCTTGCAAAAATAGGCATAGTGGGTACAGAGAGGGGGAGAGCGTTGAAGGACATTACCAATGCAGTTTTAAATGCTTCAAAGTGGATTTGGCTTAAGAGATCAGAGCCATGGAAGAATTAAATGTTCCAAACATGCTTAGGGAAATGGAGGAGGGTCAATCTATAAGGTAATATTGAGGAATTTTAATTTAAGGTAGTTAATCCAGCATGGAGGTTGTTGAGAAGTGTTAGCGCACGTTGGGGGAGGGTCTCAGGGTTTTTTTTTTTTTTTTTTTTTTTTTTATCAATTTCAATTCTTATGTATGTAAAATTAGATCATAGTGTTCATAGTTTAAAAGTTAGTGGTAATACTAGTATTAATTTACTAGTTTCATGTCGAATAATATTTATAATTAAAAGCGAATATGTTACTTATTTGAGTAGTTTAGCTTTTCTTAGATCTTTTTAATAATTTAAGTATATTTAATTATTATTTTCCTTGCTTAGATTAGGTCATCGTATTATTTTAATTCATAAATTACAAACTAGTAAGAAATCTCAATAGATAGTAAGACGAGACAAGTTTGCAATGAACTGTTTCGTAAATTAGTCTAAATTACCTTAGCTTTTTAGGTTTGAAAGTAATATTTTTATTATTATTTTTCCTTGCTTAGATTAGGCCATTGTTCTGTTTTAATTGATAGGTTACAAAACTAGTAAGAAATTTTAAAATAAATAGTACAAGATAACTTTGTAATGAACGGTTTCATATAGGGTTAGACTTAGAGATTGTTATAGAATAGTAAGAATTATTGAGGGTTTTTTTTTTTTTTTTTTTTGTATATTTTTTTTTTTTTTTTTTCTTTTTTTTTTTTTTGGCGGGGGGTAAAGTAAGTGGTAGAGTTAAGTTATTGAATTAGTATTTAATGAAATGTAAAACATTGGATTGAACCTTCCAAGAACGAGTCCAGCTTACCTCGTTACGAATCCCAGGAAATAGAACGAAACCGGATGTAGCAAAATACAAGACTATATAGGAGGGAAGGGGGGAAAGTCCTTATTTCATTGGCTGATGTTGACTGACGTATGTCAATAAGAACGGTCGGAATCCTAGCCATATTTTATTTATCTTTTTTGCAATGTCGAAGTGCGTAGCAAAACGCTATCAAGGAGGCGGCCTGAATCTTGTGGAATTAGGTCGGGGTTGCTGTTGGAGCCGATATGATGCGAAACCCGAAATCGGCTATGAAGACAGTGCATCACTGAAGACCTTCCTTGTTGCATCTGAAATGTATTACTCTTCTTTTACTGTCCGGGTATACACTGGTAGTAGTATATGTATACCTTGGGTGAGTCCATTTGTGAAAAAAGTTGAGACCCCTCAATACACTCCTCCTTAAATCCGTTTTTTGGGGTGTTAGAATTTTTTTTCCTCTTATGGTCGATAATCAGAGGTTCGGTAGATTTTCTCTTCCAGTTTAACCTTCTAATTTCTGTGTCTTCCTGAGGTCTTTCAATCACAATGTGTATTTGGTCAATATGTCTTCTGTGGGTAGACTTTTCGTCTGGTACTATGTACATCACATTTCCTAGTCTGTTAATTATTGTACCAGGTTCGAATGATCTCTTGAGTACTATAGGTTTATGGCGGTTTTTGTTCTTGTTCGGCAATAACTTATCACACACAGACCGTATTCTGCGGCAAACGTCACGTTTCGCTTCTTTTTTACTGCTGGTTGGACATTTTCTTTTAATTCAGTTCTAGCGGCAAGCTTGTTACCTCGTCCCAAACCGCTCGAAAATACTTCGGGACATTGATTATGTGATTCTTCCTTTAACGTTATAGCTTTTGATGGTTCGCACTTTATCTTTTTACAAAAAGAACTGATAGGTAAATCCTATACGTCGAACTTTTGCATCCAGTCTGTGCCCACCAGATTTTCTGTATCTTTCATTACGAATATGTTGAGTTTTTTAGTTTTTCCAGGGAATTTCACATTTAAGATCAATTCTCCTTCGAATTTTATACGCTTCCCTGTAACTGACTTTGCAATTTTCTGCGTATGTATCATGGTCGGTCTATTAAGCTTTCTCCATGTCTGTAGGTTAATTATCGTTAAATCCGAACCTGTGTCTAGTTGTAATTTTATCTTTTTATTTAAAATTTCAAGTTCCACGAATTTTCTTATGTTAATATTGTCTTCGTCGTGCATTCTAGTAGCACTTATCTTACTAGTAAATTTTCTGTTCCTACATTGGGATGCCTTGTGACCCATTTTTCCAACACGCTAGACATTTTTTATATTTAAAACGACAATCCTTATTCCAGTGTAGTCCTCCACATCGATAACATGCAGATGGGGGGAGCTTATATTTGCTTTGCTTTTTGTCATAATTTGTCCTATACGTTGTACTTTTTCCATTATTATAGAATTTTTGTTTTCTTTCCGGGGAGGGTGAAAATCTTTTTTCATTATTATAGAATTGTTTTCTTTCCGGGGAGGGTGAAAAACGTAAACTTTTGTTCAACTTACGTATATGTGCTACTCCTGACTCCTCGATATCTTTCGAATCGTTCTTTATACTCAGGTATTTTTGGCAGTCTTTTGATAATTTTTGTAGTGTTAATCCAGGCTCATCTTGTAGTTTTGAAAGCATTCTTTTGTGCATTTCACTATCTTTAGCTGAGACTAACCCTTGTACAAAAATAAAACACTTGAAATTGTCTGGTGTTAATTCTGCTAACTTGAAGTCGTCACAATGTTTGTTCACGATTACGGTGAACGTGGAGTAGTCCTTCTTTTCGTCATTTATGAGGTTAAGACATTTCCACCTTTTGTGAAATAGTGACGTCTTTGGACTGAAAAGCTCTGTAAGGCATGTAACTGCTTCGTCAAACGTTAGCTCATTTGTCTTTTTTGGCAAGATGTAATCCACAAATTTTGTGTATTCTTCTGTTCCTAATTTTCTGAGTAACAGACGTAGCTTCTTTGCTTCTGTCCAGTTTTGACAATCGATGTTGTATATGTCTTCATAACGTCGGAAATAATCCCCGAAATTTTTATCCTCTTCTCGGGAGTAATTGAATGTTTCTATCGTATTCCATACTGCGTCTTGGGAAAAAGTCGCCTCTTCTTCGATATGTTGTTGTTTGTTACCCGCTACCTTTAATATTAGTTCCTGGAGTTGCATTTGTCTTTCTTCATTTTGCATTTGTCTTTCTTCATTTTCCTTCTGCGTTTGTAGTAACTGTTTTTGCCACTTCTCTTCCATTCTTTCTTGGAATTGGAATTGCTGTTCATTTTGTCTTTCTTGGAGTTGTAATTGCTGTTCATTTTGGTATTTTACAACTTCTACTAAAATACTTTTAAAATCCTCCATGATAAGAGTCTTACGAAAAACTCGATTTTCCGTATTTTAATCCTCATAAATCTTTGTCGCCAAGTTGGTGTGGATACTGGCAAAAAACGAAAAAAAATTTTTTGAGTCTCCGAGAAGTGCAAATTCTTGTCGCCCAAGCTGTTGTGGTGAGAAGAGAGAATTTTTTTTATTTCCGTGTAGGTCTCAATTTCTCCTCACCAAGTTGTTTTGGTCGGCAAGGGAGAATTTTTCTTTTTTCTTTTTTCTTTCCCGTGTGAGTTCGAATTCCTCGTCGCCAAGTTGTGGACAACGAGGGAGAATTTTATTCTTCCTTCCCGTGTGAGTCCGATATCCTCGTCGCCAAGTTGTTGTCGACGAGGGAAAATTGTTTTATTCCTTCCCGTGTGAGTTCGATATCCTCGTCGCCAAGTTGTGGATTCCGGGATAAAATCAGGTATCAAATAATAACAAACGCCAAGAATGAATATAGGAAATAAATATATTAACGTAATAATACAAACTGGTAATACAGGTTAGTAGTTCCAGGGATGCGGGGTTAGTAGACAAATATATATAGATAGGCTTTGGTATCGACGTATCGCTGTATGACTTCTTACTGAGTCTAAGTGCTCGTGATTGTGACTCTTGCCGCTACGTTATTCTACCGGCCGACTCAACGTTCCACTACTACTCCTGACTGACTTGACTACTACCATCCGGGTATTTACTGGTAGTAGTATATGTATACATTGGGTGAGTCCATTTGTGTAAAAAGGGGAGACCCCTCAAAATATATATATATATATATATATATATATATATATATATATATATATATATATATATATAAATAAAAAGGAAAGAACAGTAAGATATAAAATCCGGTGTTCTTATAGATATTTTTATTTTTACACAATAGTGCTCTATGTAAATTTAAATTTACAGAGCATTAATATTATAAATTAATAGATTTAAAATATGGTTTTACCGCTACACAGTGATAACCATGTTTCAGAAATATCTGAAACATGGTTATCACTGTGTAGCGGTAAAACCATATTTTAAATCTATTAATTTATAATATATATATATATATATATATATATATATATATATATATATATATATATATAAAAGAAAGAACAGTAAGATATAAAAGCCGGTGTTCTTATAGATATTTTTATTTATACACAATAGTGCTCAATGTAAATTTACAGAGCATTAATATTATAAATTAATTGATTTAAAATATGTTTTTTTCGCTACACAGTGATACCATGTTTCAGAAATGGGAGCTAAATTTAATTTTGTTATTAAACCAAAGACATTAGTTCCATTTACTCGTCAAGCAATTTTGGAGTAACTTATTTTTTAAAATTTACTGTTGGTAGGGGGTTCAAATTTTAATTAAAATTTGAACCCCCTACCACCCCTTGTCTATATGAATGGATTTATCGGTATCCTTGGAAACCCTCAATTATGAATCTTTGCCGTGCCTTTAACAACCGTAAATATAGCACACATTAAGACTATATTTCGTCATATATATATATATATATATATATATATATATATATATATATATATATATATATATATATATATATATATATATATATATAGATGTCTGTGTGTGTGATTAAATATTGTTTTAAGGTACGCTATATTTATGGGTTACAGTGCGCAATACCAGGGACAGAGCATATGTAAATATAAAAGTGGACATTGGAGTCGACACACAGAGGCGACTGTCTGTTTCATGCGAAACGCAATCGTCAGGCACATGCTTAGAACATTGCATTTAGCACAAAACAGACTGTCGCCTCTGGGCGTCGGCTTCAATGTCCACATGAAACACAACTAATGCTTTTAATTTAATTATATAATTAAATTTGAAGTTTTAGCTTCGGTTTTTGAAACATGGTAATTCATGTGTAGCGAATGAATCATGTTTTTAAATCAGTTAATTTATAATAATAATAAAAATAATAATAATCATTATACATATATATATATATATATTAAATAAAAACAGACCACTTTAAGGTTCCATATAATAAATTATTTCACCACAGCCCTTTTAAAGGACCGCGGATCATCAGATTTTACTTCCAAAAGTTGAAACGAAAAAGGAAAAGAAATTTACCCATACGGATTACCTAGTTTTTCGTAAACTGTATACATATATATATATATATATATATATATATATATATATATATATATATATATATATATATATATATATATATATATATATATATACATAAGTAACGCGATACACTAGGATTAAAATTAATTTTTAAAAATTCAGTATCCTTCTTCAAAATTTTATTGTAGTTTAATTTCAAGTTAATTGATTAGATTTAATATTTCCAATAACAAATTACTGTATTTCAAAATAAATTTAAACTGACTTGAAGGAGTTCTTTTAATGCATATAAATAGCTGGTCTTAGCCATTTTTTGGCATCTGTCATCACAGCGCAATTCTCTTTATTATAAAATCTTTCAAAAATGAAATATACTTGCCTTAAATTTTATTTGAGGAATATTTGTTAATTTAAAGTATAATGAATCTGATTTGAAACAAATTCTACTTACGATTAGTTCAAAATATCGCAGAAATACCTTTTTTTAACACAGACGTAAATGTTTTTATTAGGTATTGACAGCTCTATTGAGAACTTGACAGCCGGATGTTTGAGTAAATCATTCTACGAGGGGCGTATCTGTAAAAATTACTTGAGTAATATAACGTGAGCAACTTTTTTTTATAATTCTTCAACTACCCAGCAATCTTTAACATTTAGAAAATATTCTCCGTAATTTAATGTTTAATGAATTTTAGGCAGTTTGCCATTAAATTTACCATAGTTTCGTCACTTATTTTCTGAAAAAGTCGTGTATGGACAACCGTATTTACAAAATTCAACACGTTTCTACAGACACAAAGTTTCAAAATAATTTATGGATTATTGAGGATCGCTGAATTGAAGTAAGGTTTTCCATTTATGATTAGAAAATATACTTTTTACTTAATAGCAAAATCTCCTAACACGTACAAATTAATACAGAATCTTAAAAGATTTAAAACTTGATGAAATATTATAATTAATATTTAAAATAAAAATGAAAATAATTCTTGTAAAAATCCATTATTCATCGAAAAGATTTTTTTCATTAACTATATATAAATTCATAGCTGATATAAACTTTAAGAGCTACAAACGTGAATTTCTTTAAATTTCATTAATTAATTCAGATGTAAAAAAGTATTTTTCCAATGATTTTCCAAAAAGAAGAAACATTTTTTTAAATAATCGAATTTATTTTTGAATAAATCCTGATAGGTTCATTGAAATCCAACAATTATCTGATTTTTTGCAATAATTTCAAAATCAGAAACTTTCTCACCCGCTAAAACTTTGCATGCTAATTAATGGTCAGCCATCGACGGAAGAAAAACAAAATTTTTAACCGAAATCTCGAAGGTTCTAAAAAGGATAAAAGATGTAATTTAATCAATTAAAATCCTTTCGTGTTTCTTCTTAATAATAACAAAGATTTTGATGATGAAACTTTGTTATTAAATTTTGGGCATTTTTTAGCGAATCTTTGGTGGTACCTGAACATAGAGTGGGAACCTCGTTTATCGAGACTCTCCTTTATTGTACGGTTCAGTAATCGTTCAATATTTTTCAGCGAAAAAAATGCCACGGAAAAAGAACATGTCGGTCATCGAGCAAGGAAATTCGTCCATTATGAAACTGACGATTTCTGTGGCCGCCTGATTTACCGAACAAAGCATCATGTGTGTGTGTGACTCAAATTTCCAGTTAAATAGGGTTTTTGTATTTTCTTTATATTGTTTTAATGCTAAGCCAAAATTGTTCTAAAGAAAGTTCTGAGTCTTATATAAGGTATCATTGTTCCGAAGTTCCGAGTGTTAACTACGACGCCATTGTTCCAAAGACTGTTAAGTTAGCCACCATTGTTCCAAAGAAAGATCCTAGTATTAAGTTAGCCACCACTGTTACAAGGAAAGTTCCGAATGTTAAGTAAGCCGCCATTATTCCAAAGTAAGTTCCGAGTGTTAAGTAAGCCACCATTGTTCCATAGAAAGTTCCGGGTGTTAACTAAGCTGTCATTATTCCCAAGAAAATTCCGAGATTTAAGTTTGCCACCATTGTTCCAAAGAAAGTTCCGAGTGTTCAGTAAGCTACCATTGTTCCAAAGAAAGTTCAGAGTGTTAAATAAGTTGCCGTTGTTCCAAAGAAAGTTCCGAGTGTTAACTTAGCCGCCATTGTTCTAAAGAAAGTTCCCAGTGTTTGGTTAGCCTCCATTGTTCTAAGGAAAGTTCCGAGTGTTAAGTAAGCCACCATTGTTCCAAAGAATGTTCCCAGTATTAACTTAGCCGCCATTGTTCCAAAAAAGTTCCGGGTGTTAACTAGGCCGCCATTGTTTCAAAGAAAGATCCGAGTATTAAGTTAGCCACCATTGTTCCAAAGAAAGATCCGAGTATTAAGTTAGCGACCATTGTTCCAAAGAAAGATTCGAGTTTTAAGTACGCCGCCATTATTCCAAAGAAAGTTCCGAGTGTTAAGTAAGCCGCCATTTTTCCAAAGAAAGTTCGGAGTGTTAAGTTAGCCAGCATTGTTCCAAATAATTTTTCGCTTGTTAACTAAGCCGCCATTGTTCCAAAGAAAATTCCGCGTGTTAACTAGGCTGCCATTGTTCCAAAGAATGTTTCGAGTGTTAAGTAAGCCACCATTTTTCCAAGGAAAGTTCCGAGTGTTCAGTAAGCTACCATTGTTCCAAAGAAAGTTCTGAGTGTTTAGTTCGCCGCCATTATTCCAAAGAAAGTTCCGAGATTTAATTTAGCCACCATTGTTCCAAAAAAAGTCCCGTGTGTTAAGTTGGCCACCATTATTCCAAAGAAAGTTCTGAGTGTTTAGGTAGCCACCATTGTTCCATAGAATGTTCCAAGCGTTAAATAAGTTGCCATTGTTCCAAAGAAAGTACCAAGTGTTAAGTAAACCACCATTGTTCCAAAGAAAGTTACAAGTGTTAAATAAGTTGCCATTGTTCCAAAGAAATTTCGGAGTATTAAGTTAGCCACCATTGTTCCAAAGAATTTCTCGCATGTTAACTAAGCCGCCATTGTTCCAAAGAAAGTTCCGGGTATTACCAAGGCCGCCATTATTCCAAAGAAAGTTCTGAGTGTTTAGGTAGCCACCATTGTTCCATAGAATGTTCCAAGCGTTAAATAAGTTGCCATTGTTCCAAAGAAAGTACCAAGTGTTAAGTAAACCACCATTGTTCCAAAGAAAGTTACAAGTGTTAAATAAGTTGCCATTGTTCCAAAGAAATTTCGGAGTATTAAGTTAGCCACCATTGTTCCAAAGAATTTCTCGCATGTTAACTAAGCCGCCATTGTTCCAAAGAAAGTTCCGTGTATTACCAAGGCCGCCATTATTCCAAAGAAAGTTCTGAGTGTTTAGGTAGCCACCATTGTTCCATAGAATGTTCCAAGCGTTAAATAAGTTGCCATTGTTCCAAAGAAAGTACCAAGTGTTAAGTAAACCACCATTGTTCCAAAGAAAGTTACAAGTGTTAAATAAGTTGCCATTGTTCCAAAGAAATTTCGGAGTATTAAGTTAGCCACCATTGTTCCAAAGAATTTCTCGCATGTTAACTAAGCCGCCATTGTTCCAAAGAAAGTTCCGGGTATTACCAAGGCCGCCATTATTCCAAAGAAAGTTCCGAGTGTTTAGGTAGCCACCATTGTTCCATAGAATGTTCCGGGTGTTAACTAAGCCGCCATTGTTCCAAAGAAAGTTCGGAGTGCTAAATAAGTCGCCATTGTTTCAAGGAAAGTTCCGAGTGCTTAGTTAGCCACCATTGTTCCAAAGAGAGTTCCAAGTGTTAAGTAAGCCACCATTGTTCCAAAGAAAGTTTCGAGTATTATGTTAGCCGCCATTGTTCCAAAGGAAGTTCGGAGTGTTAAGTTAGCCACCACTGTTCCAAAGAATGTTCCGGGTGTTAAATAAGCCGCCATTGTTCCAAAGAAAGTTCTGAGTGTTTAGTTAGACACCATTGTTCCAAGGAAAGTTCCGAGTGTTAAGTAAGCCACCATTGTTCCAAAGAAAGTTCCGAGTTTTAAGTTAGCCAGCATTGTTCCAAAGAAAGTTCCGAGTGTTAAGTAAGCCAGCATTGTTCCAAAGAAAGTTCCGAGTGTTAAGTAAGCCACCATTGTTCCAAAGAAAGTTCCGAGTTTTAAGTAAGCCAGCATTGTTCCAAAGAAAGTTCCGAGTGTTAAGTAAGCCAGCATTGTTCCAAAGAAAGTTCCGAGTGTTAAGTAAGCCAGCATTGTTCCAAAGAAAGTTCCGAGTGTTAAGTAAGCCAGCATTGTTCCAAAGAAAGTTCCGAGTGTTAAGTAAGCCAGCATTGTTCCAAAGAAAGTTCCGAGTGTTAAGTAAGCCAGCATTGTTCCAAGGAAAGTTCCGAGTTTTAAGTAAGCCAGCATTGTTCCAAAGAAAGTTCCGAGTGTTAAGTAAGCCAGCATTGTTCCAAAGAAAGTTCCGAGTGTTAAGTAAGCCAGCATTGTTCCAAAAAAAGTTCCGAGTGTTTCTTTGTGGATGTGATTGAGCAAGATGTAGAGGAGTTGGTAGAGGACCACGGGGGAAAACTGACCCCCGAAGAATTTCAGTTGGAGCAGTAACAAACGCTAGTTGAGAAAACAGCTTCAGGGAACGAAAAGAGTGTTGAAAGTTTTGTTGAAAGATATTGCCCTAGCAAAGCTACTCAAAGGTGTGTCGTAAACATGTTTAATGACAATGTCTTGTCACCCATTTCAGGCAAATTTGAAAGCTGAAAGAAAAACAAACCACTTTGGACAGGTTTTTAGTGAGAGCGGGATTCAATCAGTTTCAAGTAGAGTCGAGTGTCACAATGAGACAGAGAAGGGGAATAAGCATATAAAAAGACTTGCGTGAAGTCATAGAGATGAGTTCCAAAAAATAACCCCTACGCCTTCTCACCGCCAACAAGATTCTTCAATAAATGTTCCTTTATTTGATTTATCATTTTTATTTATTTTTTTTACTATTTTCAAGTAAAACTAGAATTGTTCTTTATAAAATGTGTCTTTTTATGATTTTTTGGGGGTATGTGTAACGGATTAATTGGGTTTACCTCATTTCTTAGGAGAAAATTACCTCGCTTTTCGTTCATTTTGGTTTTCGACCGACTTTCTCGAACTGATTCTGACCGATAACCGAGGTATCACTGTATATCAAATACCATCAGACATTTTCTAACATACCATGATTAAAAAAGCCCGAATCTTGTTAAGTTTTATCGTCAAAATGTTTGTGTTATTATTAAGAGGAAAGACCAAAGTATTTTTTGATCATTTTATTACAGTTTTACTCCTTTCAAGTACGTTCGAAAATTTGAGCTAAAAATCGTTTTTCTTACGTCACAGATTAGACACAGATTAGTATAGGGTCTTTTAGAGAATTTTTTGGTGTTAAAATATATTGTTTTGAAAATTCTGGAAAAAATCAAGTAATTGTCGGCTTTTAATGAAATATTCACAAATGAATGAAATTATTAAAAAATTTTTTTTAGAAAAAATCTTCCACCCTCTTCATATAGATATAAGTTAAAAGCAGAAGGCCTTAGATAATTTAAATCATAAGAGCATAAATTTGTTTTTGTCAAACGGAAACACCATTTACCGAAAAACTGCTGTGAATCGTAAAGTAAAAAAATGCAATGAAATTATGCCATTATTTAATTAGAGAAGCTTTTAATTTCTTCTATAAATAAGATATATTAAGGACACTATTGTCTTGAGCTAAAACTCTGTCAAGCATGAATACTAAGTTATAACGTTTTCGCAACCTTCGGTTGTTTACAGCAGTGCTTGGAAGGAAGGTGTGTAGAATGCGGTCGTTCCACTAAACCACAGAGGTTCAAGCGTGATTGACAATCTGAATAAGGCCAGTACACTCAAACCCTCGGTCAGGATGACTTGTTACTTCATGCTAGCACAGCTATCAAGTGTGCCGTCTACCCATTTTCACTCACAAGGCTTGGGTTAACCCATGGTATATTTTTCAGGCGCTTTCCAAATATGACGCACGCTGGGATTGCCCCTTCCAGGCAGATAACATCAGGTAGTCTCCTTCGTGACAAATCAAACGTAGTGAGATTCGAACCGGGTCTCATAGTCAGAAATACATACACATACACATGCACACACATATATTCATTTGAATGGATACATATATATATATATATTTATTCATTTGAAAATGCTGGTTTATAATTTCTGAATACATTTTTGTCATCTTGTGTTGTTTTGTATTAAATTGCAATAGGTCATACGGTTTGGGCTTGCGTAAAGTATAAAAATACTACTATTAATTATAGAATAGTGAGCGAACAAGAAGGATGGTTGAACGATAAAGAGCGAGAGAGAATGACAGAGAGAGAAAGAGATAGAGAGAAGAAGAGAGAGAGAAAGAAAGAGAGAGAGAGAATATGTCATGCGTAAATATGGATGGCGTCATTTTGTAGAGCCCTGGAGTGTTGCCGTCGAAAAGGCAAAGCCAGTCAATCAAGTCGATCTGAAAATAAGCGATCTCAATAAATATGATTTTCACAGCGTCTGAATATTTGTTCGGTGGCGACAATGAACAAGAACGACAAAGGGAGGAGAGGAGGTGGGTGAGGATGGAGAGGGAGGAGGAGGAGGAGGGGGAATATCGTCGGTCGATCCGTCTCGATGGGTGGCGACAGATCTGAGACGTGATTTCAGAGGAGAATATTGTCAATGAATGCAGAATAAAAGTGTAGGAATAATGAAAACGAGGCTGTCTGATGAAGAAAGAAGCTGGAGGAAAAGCGGGAAGAGGACGACGAAGTGAGGGAAGAGGAGGAAGCGAGTAAAAAGAAAAAGAAAAGCGAGAGGCGAAGGAAGAGTAGAAAGATGAGTGGAGCAATAAAAATGAAGCGGCAGGGAAGGAGGAGGGGCGCGAAAAAGACGAAAGAAAGGAGGTAAAGAAAAAAAAATGGAGGAAAATGGAGGAAGAGGAATCAAAAGAAAAAGTGAAGACAAAAATAAATCGTCCTGGGTAAGACGTTAAACTACACGCGCGTCCTGGGTAATACGTTAAAATACGTCCAGCAGCAAGGCCTCTGATCAGGAGGTTTTCAGGAGCGTGGAACCACATCTTAATTGCTGGTGTTCCCAGGTCCACCCCGACCCGAGGTGGTAGTTTACCAGAAACTGATTTTTGACAAAACAAAATATTACCAGCAATAAAAAATTTTCTTGGCATTAAATAAACCATAGAGGTTGATATGCTGTAAAACAAAATAAACCAAACAAAAATAAAAGAGAAGAGGAGATGGATGAAGAGAATGGAGGCAAGAAACAGGGAAGAAGAAGAAGAAGAAGAAGAAGAAGAAGTAGAAGAAGAAGAAGAAGAAGAAGAAGAAGAAGAAGAAGAAGAAGAAAAGGAGGAAGAAGAAAAAGGAGGAAGAGGAGAAGGAGGAGAAGAAGAAGAAGAAGAAGAAGAAGAAGAAGAAGAAGAAGAAGAAGAAGAAGAAGAAGAAGAAGAAGAAGAAGAAGAAGAAGAAGAAGAAGAAGACGACGACGACGACGACATGGCACAGTGGATAAAGGCGTTGGTTAGATCCAGTGACCGGACCCAAAGAGTGTGAGTTCAATACCCGGTTAAGGCAGTGGAGAACTTTCAGAGGGAAAAATTAACAGGAGATAACTGATAACTGACATCCATTAAAAATGGCACGTGGAACTAGAACAGTCTACCCCAGTGAGCGAAATAAAGAGTTCAGTTCGACATTCCAACCACCTGAAGAAGCCCGGAGCGTACAACGTCCGAAACGTTGTAATAAATATGGCGACAAAGATGAGGACAATAGTCCGAATAATGTAAATAATGGACATATTTTATTTTTCTAAAGCTATTATATTTTGTCTTGCTATCGTCCGGTTCACACTCCTCCCCAGTCTATTGAACAGGAGAAGAGGTTTATCTCTTGTTCCCTCTTTAGGATTGGGTTTCCGGTTCCTTCTACTTCAACTCTATTGTTCCAACACTACCAGTACATCTAATTTAACAGCACCTGCTATTCCCAAGCGGTCACCCATCTTGGTACTGACTAGGCTCAATGTTTCTTAATTTCGGGGACCGATGTTTCAATGTGATGTGGCCGTAAACCACAAGTAATGCGATTTCTATTATTTGGTACAGTTGTGGGTGATTATGTAGCGCCAACTTACAAGATTCGAAAGAAAATAGTCCTAAGATCTACAGGCTTCATTTGCTTGAAGCCATTTTTAACCCCTAGTCTTAGAAAACGACTATATGGTGCGATGGATAAATTGTCGCTAGTTTATAGTTTAATTTCGCGCATGTGCGCTGTTTGTTTTTCATTTTGTCGACTGCACTGTATATAGTAGGGTCAGTTGGGCACCTTCTGTGAGAAAAAGGGTACCATGACGCAATTCACTCCGCCAGAAATGTTGACAATTCGCGCCGGGAAACCAATCGTTTAGAGAGTTTGGATGCCAGTCTGAGGACAGTGCAGAGGATTCAGAAAGAGTTGGATGATTCTAATGGTGATTACGAAGGTGTTTGGAGAGATCATTAGTGATGGCGACGTTATGCCTCAATTCATCTTTCCACATAGCCTCAGACTAAACACGGAGGCCTACACCAAGTGACTTGAGGTAATGGTGCCCTGAATCAAGATTGTGGCTGCTGGAAAACTCTGGGTCAAGAGCGTGGCTGCTGATGCCTAGCAACAGGACTCTACACCTTACTGCACAAGCAGGAGAACACAGTCTTGGCTGTCAGATAATTTCTACGAATACATCATCCCTTACATCTGATCACCTAATGCTTTGATTATTATGTGTGGGGCGCAGTTGAGCGCGAGAGAGACCGACAAAACTCCTTGGAACACCAAAGATGAACTGAAGGCAATTATTATGGCAGCATTCACCAACTTAAACAAGGAGACCGTCCAGAAGAGATGCAGGAGACTCGGAAATCGTCTGGAGGCCGTGGTTGACGCCAATGGCGGTTTTATTGAATTTACTTTTCAGTATTTCGAGATATTTTTGTGTAATAAGTTATGAATATCAGCTCGGGTTCAGAAATCGGAGAGCTGAGTTCGAATTCCAGTCTAGTTTGTTGCATGCATTTACGCGCAAATGCCCTTGGGAAAAGTATGAATCCATCTTTCTTCTC
>CAXIWW010000601.1:65000-82500 GCA_964036315.1 Acanthosepion esculentum | reverse complement strand
CTTACTAAGTAAAAATAGGGTGTCTATTTCACATAAGAAATATCCACTACAATAATAATGTTTGAAGTAATAAAAATATCTGATTAACAATAAATCAATTAATCTTTAGAAATATATATATATATGTTAAGAAGAAAAAGGTGTTACAAGGAACAGTAAAATGGTTGGGCCAATGGTACAATAACAGAATCAAATATGCATAAACAGTTCAGATTTTCAGTAACTGCATGTCCTATTTTACAAAAAAATTATTGATGATTTAAATTCTCCAAGGAGTTCTATGTGGAACTAATATAAACATTAAGTGGTACAAAAAATAATTTTTTGAAATTTCATGAAATTAAATAAATACAGATAAAACAAAATTGTTTTTACCAATATATTCTAAAAATAAACATTTCTAAAATAATTTCATTCATTTGTGAATAAGTCCTGAAAGATTCATTAAAATCTGACAATTATTTGATTTTTGAAAGAATTTCCAAATCAATGTTTTTCACCATAAAAAAGATGCTAAAATTTCCTATACTGATCTTTGTTCCCTCTGCTGACACAAGAAAAACAAGAATTTTAACCTAAATTTCGAATGATTTAAAAAAGATGAAAAAATATAATTTAATAATCAAAAAATTACTTGGTCTTTCATTTTAATGATAACAAAGGTTTTGATGATAAAACTGTTGTTGTTAAGTTTGGGGCATTTTTTCATCATGGTATGGTCATTTTTTAGTGAATCTGTGCATATTTTTTTTATTTTTTTCATAAGCATTTCACCCCAAGCAAGGTGGGTGTGCTATTTGTGCGCAAGGGGTTGCAGAGATGGAAAGTAAGGGAAAAGGAAGAATAGGGATCAAGGCATCAGAAGATGTCGATTGGCATTACATTTAAACTTTTTGAAGATTATAGTTATCAGGGAAGCAAATAAGAGGAAAGGAGTTTCACTGTCGGGAAGGGCAAGAGAAGAAGCTGTTGGAGTAGAAGAGGTGGTAACATTTAATGCTTTTAACAGTAAAAGGGTGGGGATGAGATGCCAACCTAGTAGCCCGCTTAAATTCATGCAGTCACGGCTGCTGCAGTGAAAACAGCTTGTCAGAGCAGGTGCCATGAAAATAGATTTAGAGAAGACAGAGGGAAGCCACATTATGTTGGTGTGAAAGTTACTGGGATCGAGATGTCAAATCAGGACCAATCACATTGCATTTGGATTTTGTCAAGAACCTCGAGATGAACAGCCGGGGCATCAAACCATATATAGCAACAGTATTCCATGAATGGAGGAATTGTAGATGATTTGTAGATGTGAAAGATAGATTCAGACGAGAATTTTCGCCTAAATTACGAATGTTCTAAAAAAGGATAAAAAAATAGAATTCAATAAGCAAAAAATCCTTCAGTTTTCCTCTTAATAATAACATAAATAGTTTGACGATAGGATTTAGTTTTTATTTAATTTGGGACATTTTTTTTCATCATTCTGTAGCGAATTTTAGGAGGTACCTCTACACACGCGCGCGTGAGCGCGCACACACACACACATACACACACACGCACACATGTATATATATATATATATATATATATATATATATATATATATATATATATATGAAAAATTTCTAAGAGTGAACCTGTAGAAAAAAACAATATTTATAAATGTAAAAGACAAAAGGAAATCTGTAATATTAGCCGACTCGTTTCGTCCAATTGGGACATTTCAAGGCAAAAATGAAATGAATTTATTTAAACAAAGTAATTAATAATAACAAAAGAGAATGTCCTTAGCAATTGGAAGTATTTAGAAAACGCTATTATATTCATATTGTCAACTGAAAATTACGTCAAGTACTGTCACATGTGGAGATATTGTTTTTATTGTTGTGTTGATGTTGAATCCATCAATATTTTCTTTTGATTTCTTGATAGAGTTGTGTACGTTTGCTGGGAAGATTAGCAATTCTGTTAGGAAAACGAAATAGGAAAAAAGACTATTCTTCCAGTTGCTAAGGACAATTTGTTTTGTTATTATTAGTTACTTTGTTTAATAAATTCATTTCGTTTTTGCCTTGAAAAAGTCCACATTGGACGAAACGCGTCGGCTACCATTACAGTTTTTCTATTGTTTTTACATTTATATATATATATATATATACCTACACGTTTGATATATATATATATATATATATATATATATATATATATATATATATATATATATATATTATACAAATATAATTTAAAGCTTTGCTATATTGATGGGCAAAACTCACTATCAAGGCTAGAACGTAAGAAAATATAAAAGTGGACACGGGGGTCAATACTGAACAGCGACAGTCTTTTTTTTCTAGTTGAACGAAATCTTCAAGCTCTGCGTGTTAGTTTTAGGCTCGGTTATTTATTTATTTGTTGGTCAATGGTGCATTAAGCGTACCAAGCTCTATTCTATTATGCTAATGTTTATTGCATGGGCGGTAACGGTTATATTTGAAATTATTCGATAGGCAGTTAAGAAATAATTGTGAATCTGAATGCATTTTTTGAAGTTATTTTATAATGTTGTTTGTTTTTATCTATACCATTATTTATTCATTATTTATTATATTGTTATCATTTACAACATTATTTATTGTTGATTATTATTATTATTACTATTATTATTATTATTATTATTATTATTATTATTATTATTATTGCATTTAAACGTGTTCATGTGCGCATTTGTAGTTCGTTAATTTTTTTATTATTTACTTATTTAATTAATTTATTCTTATTTGTGTTTATTTGTTATTTTATTATTTTTTCGGGTTTTGTTTTGTCTTATTTCTTTATTTTAAAGCAATGATTCGCAAAGTGGGGCGCATGCCCCACAGGTGGGTCATGGTAATATTTTGGTGGGCATGCGTAAGATGTGCACCCTTCGGTTTACTATACCAACAGAATAAGTGGGCAATTCGAGAATGAGTCATTAATTGTGAATTTATTTTCTAGTGAGTCTGAGTGGGAGTGTTAATATTATTATTTCGAGGCATGATAGCGTCGGCATTTGTGGCCATGAGACTGGAATTAGGTGATCATAGCTCTCCACAACATCCTTTGTAGATTTTAGTAATCTTGTCTTTTCGCTATCCCACCCAGTCCTTGTGCTGCCATTCATTTACACAAGGTCGTAAGGTAGGTTAATCCTTGCTCTCTTCTGTTCCTCTGGCCTTTAATATGTCCTTTGAGTGTCATATTCTCCAATCCTTCTTTCCTCATTATGTGCCTTAAATAGGTCAGTCGTCTATTTCTGATTCTGTGTATAAGCATCCTTTTTGTTTCCATTTTCTTTAACAATTTCTCGTTTGTCACATGTTCGGTTCATGGTATTCACAGTATCATTCTGTAGATCAGTGATTCCCAACCTGGGTCGTATGGCCAACCGGTGGGTCATGGTAATATTTTGGTGAGGCATGCGTAGGATTTGCACCCTTCGGCTTACTATACCAACAGAATAAGGGAGCAATTCGAGAAGAAGTGAGGGTGTTAATGCTAATGCGTGTTAATGCACACGATGCATATACAAAATGCATACATAATAAATAGTGTGTGTGTATGTACGTACATGTGTAATTGGTGTACATGTAAGAATTAAATATTACTGGAGGGGTCCCAGAATTTTAGAAATACCAGAATGGGGGCACGGGAACCATTAGTTTAAAGTATTGGCTTTGTCTAAAACATGTTACATTATCTGCGTTTTGTGTAGATTTTCATTTTCCACTGAGGCATTCAAGTAACGTTCTAAAAATTTGTTTTTCCCCTAGATTTTGAGATGAGTTCTGATCGTTTATTTAGTAGTTTGGTTTGGTTTGGGGAGGTAATTATAGTTATTTTCTCCCCGACCCCGCAGCCAGAGTTTATTGTTTTTGGATTTATTGTTGTAGGCTGAACTCACACTGTTTGGGTCCTGTCACTGGACCTGACTAACGCCTTTATCCACTGTGGCAATGCCTGGTTAAGGCAGTGGAGAAATTTCAGAGGCGAATTAACAGGAGATAACTGACATCCATTAGACATGGCACATGGAACTAGAACAGTCTACCCCAGTGAGCGAAATAAATTGTTCAGTTCGACATTCCAACTACCTGAAGAAGGCCGGAGCGTACAACGGCCGAAACGTTATAATATATATGGCTACAAAGATGAGGACAATAGTCCGAATAATGTAAATAGTGTCCAAAAGGCCATCGTTGTACTTCAACATAGCAATTCATAACAAATATCCAAAATGTCCTCTTCTATACACGCATCCACCCGTCGGATCAGTGATTGGCGGATCCTTTCAAATACTCTCTCAAGGTGTCGAATGGTTTCGCAGGTCCCTATGATACACTGATCAAGCGTTTCTGCATTATTAATGCCTGCTGCATAAGCCAATTGTTTTAGGTGGCCCCACAGATAAAAATCCAAAAGATTGAGGTCGAGGGAACGTGCAGGCCATGGAGCCGTTTCTTCCCATCTTTCATGGTAAATTTCTGCCAATGCATCTCGAACAATGAGACTAAAATGTGCTGGAGCCCCATCATGCATGAGCCACAGGTTTCTTCGTATCAACAAGTGTACGTTCTCTAGTAGGTCTGGGTGTGTGTTCGAAATAAAGTCCCTGTACACAGCTCCTGTAATACGTGCTGGGGGAACATATGGACCTACCAGGCAGTCGCCTACAATACTAGCCGACATATTAATCGTAAAGTGATGCTGATGTCTTGTATTGTACCATGGGGATTCCGATCTGCTCACAAATGTTGGTGGTGCAAATTTGTTATTCCATCTCCTTCCAAATGTTGCTTCATCCGTAAATATGAGACAAGCAATGGATCGGCACTTTGTGTAATAAACCATCGGCAAATGTTCTACTGTGGTGAGTGATGAGCGAGCGAAAAACCCTGCACACGTTGCAAATGATACGAATACAGGAACTGCTCTTGAAGTACCCTCCATGGGTTACTGTGAGATGACCGACATGCTAGGGCCAGTTGATATGTGCTGATACCTGGATTGTCTCTGACACCATGTAGAGTGTGTTCTTCGGGGTCAGGCGTACGAATGGATCTTGGTCTTCCTCGACCCATAGATTGTGGTGCCATGGATCCTGTCTCAACAAGGCGACATTAAACAGCAGCATAGGTTGGATGACTCGGCTTACTTCGGTCTGGAAACGCAACCTGATACAGATTTCTATGATTGTCAAGCAGTCTAAACATTTAGAAAGAGTTTTAGGCATAGAAAAGTAACAATTTTCCCTTGGTTTCTAAATATTTTACCCATCAGATATTTGAGAACAAATTTGAATTTGAAATCATATCATTTAACAGGCAAAACAATTTATTTTTACGGAATTTAGTATATATGTTCTTATAAACGTAGAGGAAACATAAGTCTATTCAATATAACAACCGTCAACTTCGATTACGGCTTCGATAAAAACGGTTTCCAGGCGCTAAGTGCTCCTTATTCGATCCCGGCCTCGATAGCAGCGTTCAGCGAGCCCTTTGTATTGTACGCATGTTTGGTGACTTCCTCCTTAAAGACGCACAAATGAAATAATCCATAGGGTTTCAATCAGGAAAGTTAGGAGGCAAATGAACTCAGAATATTTCCTAATAAATAAAAAAACGGCTAACATTGCCATTAGCGATGATGAGAACAGATAATACACTTTGATCCAAACCCGATGGCCAGGCAGTGAAGAAAGTACATGTGTATTACTGGCTGCTCGATCAATGAATGACGAATGTTTCCTTATAAAGAAAAGGTTATTATAACCATCAGAGACGAGAACAGATACTACAGTTTGATTATGGTTTTCATCGAACATTCACTACACTGAAACAAATAATCATTTTCTCATTTGTATTATGAATATACAAGGTAATCAAAAAAGTTCTGTCCGTTTTTTGATTAGTCATTGAATGAAGTTGAAATATATACGAAATGCGTGTAGCAATTGTTTTCAAATACGAACAGCCGGAAGTAGGAACATCAGACGTTATAAAAAACACGCGCACCGTGCCCGGCCATCAGTTATAAGCCGGACAGCTGTGAGAAGGATGGAAGTGTCTAGAGATCTCGTTCGGGGCTGTTTCTTTACGACTTCAAAGTGGGCTTATCAGCAGCTGCATCAAGTCGCCGCATATGTCAAGCATTTGCGGCCAGTGCTGTGGATGAACGTACTGCAAGGCGTTGGTTTTGAAAATTCTAGTCGGGAGATTTGTCTCTCCATGATGAGCCTCGCAGTGGACGACCACAGGTCTTGAATAACGGAGTCCGGATAGCGGCCATTGAAGAGGAGAGTAGTCTAACGTGTGGTGAACTTGCAAGACAGTTCAAGGTTTCCAATGAAACAGTTAGATTTCACCTGCACCGCCTAGGTAAGACGTACAAACCGAGCAAGTGTGTTCCGCAAACGCTGTTCGAGATCCACAGAGGACAACGAGTGGCAGCCTGCGTATCGCTGCTTTCTCGCCACCGTACCGCATTCTTATTCAATCGAGTGCTTACCAGTGATGAAAAGTGGATTCTGTACGAAACTACCAAGCGTTCCAGACATTGGTTGTCTCCTCAGGATGCTGTCCCTCACACCGCAAGACCGCCTATGCGCCCACGCAAGATTATGCTTTGTGTCTGGTGGACAGGTCGTCAAGTGGTTCATTATGAACTGCTATCAACGGGCCAAACGGTCACTGGAGACCTATACTCGCAGCAATTGAAACGTGTGCAACAGGCATTGCGCCAGAAGGAGCCAGCACTGGTGAATCGCAAAGGTATGCTTTTCCTCCACGACAATGCCAGGCCGCATGTCGCGCGAGTGGTCAGGGTTACCAGACAGCAACTTGGGTTGCAGACTTTGTGCGATCCACCTTATTCACCTGACCTTGCGCCGTCCGATTGCCACCTCTTCCACTCCCTGGATAATCATTTTCGTCGGAAATCCTTCACCAATGAAGCAGTCTTGCGCAAAGCCCTCACGGATTTCTTTGCGTCAAAAACCCCCGAGTTCTACCGCAAGGGCATTGAACAGCTGGAGACACGTTGGCAGAAGGTGCTTGATGCCGATGGCGATTACTTCGAAGACTAAATGTAAGTTACACATACTGTGAAGCGTTTTCTTTTTTTTTCCTTTAAAAACGGACAGAACTTTTTGGGTTACCTTGTATTTTGTATAATTTTTGCTCTGTGGAAAAGTTTCTCCAAATTCACCCACTCGGATGGACAAGAAGATAAATTTGAAGAATCTGTCAGAATGTAGCAGATTATGTCTATCGCGCACATATTTTTTTTTTAAAATGAATATTTCTCATCTCGACATTCAATGCTGTTCGATAAAAGTGACTCACCTGATTTTTTTTTTAAAATTTGTCTTTATACGGTATGCGGCAGAAATACCTTGTGCAAAATGGTAAAACGAATCGACAGTTTGATCCACACTGGCTGCCCCATACTTTCGGCCTTGTGCCACATCTAAGCCGGGCTTAGAAAATCTCTGTATTTGGGCACCTTGGCGTGGTGTAATGGTTAGCAACCAGGTTTTGCTAAATCAATTACGAGTGAGTTGTGAGTTCGATCCTCACTGGGTGCCCAATACTTCCGGCCTTGTGCCACATCTAAGATACGCTTGGAAAATCACCCTTTGATCTCAAATAAAGAGAAATCTATCGCAGGTGTGGAAAGTCAATGAACACTAATAATAATAATGCTGAATAAATGTCAATGATGACCAAGAATTGATGTGAAGAGCAGGTAGAAAGGATTTTTAAACTGATGACAATATTAACTTCCTATTGTCACTATGAAGAAATCTAATAGCCACCATCCATAACACCACCACCGCCATCGCAATAACAAGAACAACAACACATAATAATAATAATAATAATAATAATAATAATAATAATAATAATAATAATAATAAAACCACATTCGAAGCTGCTAGGTGTTCATCCACCCGAGCAAGGTGACATGCATCCATCCGTTTTAATAAAATGCCTAGCGACCTGAATCGTCGCGTCAGTGGGTACATTACAGCTGGTGACATCATACTTATATTGTTCGCGCCGTCCCGTTGGCGCTGTTGCAATGATCTTATGGAGCGCCAAGCACTCCCAAAACACACAGACAGACAGACAGACACACACACACACACACACACACACACACACGCACACACATGCAGGTGTGTCACGAGGATCGACAGTGCCATCATGCGTAGAATAATATATACATTGTAGCAGATCCATATAAAATCTTCCAAACACATACTCACACGCACACACACAGGTATACTATACACTTTGGATAGTACGCGTGTACATACATCGCACACAGATGCTGACACGCATTTAAAAGTTTGCATTGCAGTGGAGAATATTGCGTATTTCTCATGGACTTGATTTGAGTTCACCTAGAGAATTATAAAAAAAACAAACACCTGACGCAACACAATCATCTTATATTTCACACTATCTTTTTCTTAAATTGATCTTTCCCCCCACGACACACAGATGAATAAGCACATATAATACATGAAGTTAAATGTATATATATGCAGACGCCTAAGCAGACACACCCACATATACACACATTTAGTCATATATATATATATATATATATATATATATATATATATATATATATGAATACACACTGTCACATAGCTATACGTATATATACGTATATACACAAACACACACACACACACATATATATATATATATATATATATGTATATATATATATATATATATATATATATATATCTTACGTCACAACAAACGCCTCTACGTGTCTGCACGTAGTAAATTTGAACGTGTCCTTGAAGGAGATAAGTCTTTGCTGAGAGAAAGCGGCACTGTATTGCATCTAGTAACTTTGGCTCTCGTGATTACCGGCGGCTCTGTAACAGCGTATTAAATAAGTGTATGTTTTATATTCCTCCTCTCTTTAATCAGTTTGAGGCTTTAACATCTTCTCCTGATTAAACTGAATGTTTCACCCGCAAATTCTCCTCAAACTCTACTCTTGTCTCATCTGGAGTATCCTTGCTTAACTTCCCACCTAGAGCTGAGTCTCGTTTGAGAGATATGCATATAGCCCCTTCTAAGGTTTCTGCTCTCGTCTCTAACCTAGATCCCCGCAAATCACGTGAACCTGATGGCATCTCTGTAACACTGATTAAGAAGCGTAACACCGAAAGGGTTCCTGTTCGCTCTAAACTGTATAATAGATGCCCTCATCGTCACTTGTTTTCCTGACTGCTGGAAGTCCTAATCTGTTGTTCTAGTTTTAAAGAACTCTGGCGAACAGGCTGTGGAACTCTCATCCAGCTCCATTCTTGTATCTTCAATAATTTAAAAACAATGTCAATCGTCATCTACCGTCCTCCGGATTACTATTCTATTTTTCTCGCTTCATAGTAAAGTTTCTGTTTTCTAATTCTTTCACACCCAGTAACCCCCTGTGTCTTAGTGGCTTTACTGCCTTGCTTTGGGTGAACGCAATTAAAAAAAATATATAATACAGCCATAGGCAGGACGAATTTATTTAAACCAGTTTTATCTGTTTAAATTTATTGCATTTTTCCAGTTTTCCAATGAGGTTTTGCCCATCCTGATAGAATTATGCATAATCTGCCCCCAAAATTCATGATTTTTTGTTTGTTTTGTGTTTTGAAGCCATGGGATTATCTCGATCGTTATCAGGAACGAAGTGTTGTCAGAATCATCGACAAGTGTTTCTTAGTTATGCCCTAGTATTTTTCGGAACACGTTTCAAATTCAAATATACGTCTATTTTAGAAGGGCCGTGAGTAAAATTTCACTGAGTTTGACAAAAGTAGGCAAAATTTTTTAAAATATTTTAAATCTATTGTATTTATTTTACGCATATTTTCAAATATGAACAATTCGAACATAGCAAAATAATATATATATATATATATATATATATATATATATATATATATATATATATATATATATATATAGTAAAAAGACTTAAACACTAATATT
This sequence comes from Acanthosepion esculentum, assembly GCA_964036315.1. Lineage (NCBI taxonomy): Eukaryota > Metazoa > Mollusca > Cephalopoda > Sepiida > Sepiidae > Acanthosepion > Acanthosepion esculentum. Next base: position 72,457 of record CAXIWW010000601.1, on the reverse strand, counting down.
CCATGGTCATAATTTATTCCATTGGAATCGTAAAAACGATCCAATTCATCAGACCTACAGCTGTAGGTCTGATGAATTGGATCGTTCTTACGATTCCAATGGAATAAATTATGACCATGAAATATTAGTGTTTAAGTCTTTTTATTATATCCTTACTCTGTCCTGGACATTGAGTTCTACCTGGATTCTATCCTCTTGGAATTATTTTTATACATATATGTATGTGTATATATAATTGCATATGAATGTGTATATTTACCACTAATATTGTCTATATATATATATATATATATATATATATATATATATATATATATATATATATGTATATATATATATATATATATATATATATATATATATATAATGAAAAGTTATTAAACCATAGACAGGAGTTAACGGTCTTCTGCCGACATCAACAAATTTTCGCATTAAATAATTAGCATAAAAACAGATAAATAAATAAAATTCCATAGTTTAATAAAAGTCTTAACAGTTTAGCCCAATTAAATAGAAAAACCCTTTGTGAAGTCGTCAAAAAACAAATTGTAGTTCAGTGCAACGCGTTTATATGAAACAGCCATTTGAATAAACAAATAAATAAGGAGATTAGTAGATATATAATATAATACAAAATAAAACAAAATCCTCTAGACACCTAGCGACCTGCTATGTTGAAAAGGACCATACTTGTAAACACGCGCAAATCACAAGATAGCTTATTCCTAAATTTTGCTTGAAGATGAAGCGGGACTCGATACCGTAATTCAACTTAATTTTAATAATTATATTGAGGGTTTCTGGTTCTCGCTTTTGAAACATGAGAACTCTTATGTAGCGAAGGAATCATATTTTAAAAAAATAATATTATATATATATATATATATATATATATATATATATATATATATATATATATATATATATATTCCAAAGAGGATAGAATCCAGGGAGAACTCAATGCCCAGGACAGAGTAAGGATATAATATAAAAGGCTCAAACACTAATATTCCATCGTTATTATCTATTACATCGGAATCGTAATTGGATTACGATTCCGATGTAATAAATTATAACCATGGAATATTAGTGTTTGAGTCTTTTATATTATATATATATATATATATATATATATATATATATATATATATATATATATATTTTAATTAATGAAAATCTTGATAATCTGTATGGATAATCCCAAGGAGGATGAAATCCGGAGAGCTCAATATTCAGATTTAATTTAAAGAAAAAACAGACCACTTTAAGGTACTATTGTAATTTATTTTAACAGAGAATTTATTATTCTCTGGATTTTCAGACTTCACTATATATATATATATATATATATATATATATATATATATATATATATATATATATATATATATACAAGTATAGGATTGGTATATACGGAATAAATTCCAATAACCAACAATTATTATTCTTAAAAGAGTGTTCAATACAGGGTAGAGCAGATATAATTATTTATTTAAATATTATAACATAAATATGTTATAAAATCACTACAAAAATAGCCATTTTGTTTCAACACTTCTTGTGCCTTATCAAGTTATGATGTTGAATGTAGAAGCTACATTCTACATTCAACATCATCACTTGATAAGACACCAGAAGTGTTGAAACAAAATGGCTATTTTTGTAGTGATTTTATAACATATTTATGTTATAATATTTAAATAAATAATTATATATATATATATATATATATATATATATATATATATATATATATATGTATGTATATGAATGTTAAAATAAAATAAAGAACAAAGTAGGAAACGGATCTTAATCTAACCGGTTTCACCTTTATTAAGGCTTCATCAGAGATGGAAAATAGAAATAAAAAAGCAAAGAGACAGATTATGATTTTTGGTAGTTCTCATTGGTCAGACACGCATCACGTGTAGAAGCGCAATAAATATTATATAAATATGTGTGAGGAACATTTAGGGCGTTAAAGTGTGCGATAGAATAAGAAAATGTGTAAGTACAGAAACACTTGTGTGTGTAGGTGTATGTAGAACGGTAACCTTAATTCATTTATGTGTATAAGTGTGTATGTGAGGGAAGTCAACAGTAATGTGTATCTGGGTAGCCATCTTTCTTTTAAACATCTTTCATTAAAGATTGTAGAAAAAGAAGATTTAATTACTTTTTATTTAGTCTTTCCAGTAGCCTTACACTTATGCGTTTTGTAGGGATAAGGGGGTGCATAAACTTTACATAATTTTCGTTGCTTTAAGCGATTTCGGCTATTCTTTAGGCATTTTGAAAGGAGAGGGGTGTTGTCAGTTTTTCCTCGTGTTTTGACTGTATTTTATTTTTGTGTTGTTTTGTAAAGGAGAGTTTATTCCGAGCCTGAGCGTGTTGTGCGCGGACGGAATTTGTGTGAGCATTTTTCTAATTAAAAAAAGAAAAGCATTTTAACACTCCATTTCCACTGTTAAATACGATTCAACTCAATCCATAAGACGTTTGGCACGTGAGAGAAGTTTCAGCTATGACAGTCCATAGTGATATGAAAAAAGACTTTAAAATGAAATCGTACGTTGAACGTGTAAGGCATCTTGTTACTTCTGGACAGCTAGTTAGTAAGTTAGAAAGGGCGAAGATCATCTTGAATAAGTTGGAAAATGAACATGGAATAATATATATATATATATATATATATATATATATATATATATATATATATATATTTGAAGTTAATTTCAATCCTTCATGAGGTCTTCTGACCCTTAGCTATGATTAATGATAAACATGTCATTTTCTTTTATGATCGATTGCATCACGATTCTTCTGTTAAGCTCGGAGAGTAATTATATATTTTTATTGCCCAAAGCAAAGTCCAAGAGTGTTATAAAAACCTCAGAGAATTCCAGTAAAATAGCTTTAATCATTTCTAAGATACAACGGTTCAAATCTTAATCTAACAATTGGACAATTTCACTGTTGCACCCAGTATATATATATATATATATATATATTAGAGTAAAAAGAAAGAACAGTAAGATATATTATCCGGAGTTCTTGTTGATATTTTTATTTTAAAAAACAGTGCTCAGTGTAAATTTACAGAGCATAAGTATTATAAATTAACTGATTTAAAATATGGTTCCTTCGCTACACAGGAATTACCATGTTTCAAAAACCCCATTATAAAATTAAATTTGAAGTTTTTAGCTTCGGTTTTTGAAACATGATAATTCCTGTATATCGAAGGAGCCATATTTTAAATCAATTAATTTATTATATATATATATATATATATATATATATATATATATATATTCATACATGTTTCATTAAATAATATACATAAGTGTTGTCTATATATTTTTTGTAAGTTCTTTTCATATCGTCTGATAAGCTTAATAACATTATCATTAAACAATGAAAGAAAATCACAATATTGATACATATTTTTTAATCCAATCTAAGCTTTCGGCTTACATAAGCCATTATTAAAGATGACAATTACACAATATATTAAGCAATACACGAACAAGAAGTTGTTGATAGTCTGTTTTTGTTTACATGGATGATTTCCAAGCAACGATAAACATTGGATTAAAAAATATGTATCAATATTGTGATTTTCTTTCTTCGTTTAATGATAATGTTATTAAGCTTATCAGACGATATGAAAGGAACTTACATAAACTATATAGACAACACTTATCTATATTATTTAATGAAACATGTATGAATGAAAAATTATTTATATATATATATATGTACATATATATATATATATATATATATATATATTGCACATTGTGTGAAAATGAAGGAAATAACTGAGACATCCGGAAGAGGCATGGTACGTGGAACTAGAACAATCTACCCCGGTGGAAGAAATATAGTGTTCGGTTCGAAATTGCGATCACCTGAAGAAAGCCGGAGTTGTGAATAGAGCAATGAAGATGAGGATAAGAGTCCGAATAATGTAAACATTTGTCGTAGTCGGAAATAATATAGATTAAAAAATTCATTGAATCCTAAGAAATCACAGACATATTTAAAAATTCTCTGAAACGAAGACCTCTCCTCAAAATATTGCTCTCACACGTTTTCATTTGAATTTTGCTGCCACGCACCTCTCTACCTATAGAGATTTTCATTGACCCGTTTTTTCATTCATTCTGATTGGTCTATTCAATCGCTAATATTCGCTCCAAATCTCCTGCTCTGACCCATAATGCATGACAAGAAAAATCGTCCAAATTAAAACCGTCGACAGCAGGAAAGCACAATGAATAAAACGTCTCTTTCTGGCCTTTCTTCTTGCTTAGTCGCTTGTGTCAATTAGTGACGTCATGTAAAGTTTCTTTGTCTATCCTACAAATATATGTTAGAAATCGTCTCACGTCTTGTCATATTTCAAGAACGGCGACGTCGCCGAATCAACAACGAGCTATTAAGTATCACAATATAAAACCCTTTTGTATCTGATTTCACACGTACCATTTAAAGGGATAAACACTAAATGTGTTGGACGTAATTAAAATCATTATCTTCCAACATTAAGGTGGACTTGTGGGTGTTACATCTGATTGTAAAGACAAGGAAATCTTCTATAGAATATTAAATGAAATAACATCGGGGTATCGAATCGACTAAAGACTCCTATTATAACTGTGCTTGTTGCTTCCTTCGCTAGTTCGCACGACCAGTATGCCCTGCCAATATCACATAAATAATGGTGTATTCGGTGTTGATCGCGTGGAAAGAAAGGGAAAGACACTGATTGGGTTCAGTGAGAAAATGAATGAAAGAAAGAAAGAAAAAAGAAAGAAAGGAAGGAAGAAAGAAAGAAGAAAGAAAGGAAGGAAGAAAGAAAGGAAGGAAGGAAGAAAGAAATAACGATAAAGAAAGAAAAAAGAAAAGAAAAGACACAGATTGGGTTCAGTGAGAAAATGAAAGAACGAAAGAAAGAAAGAAAGAAAGAAATAACGATAAAGAAAGAAAAAAGAAAGACAGGAAAAGACACAGATTGGGTTCAGTGATAAAATGAATGAAAGAAAGAAAGAAAGAAAGAAAGAATGAAAGAAAGAAAGAAAGAAAGAAAGAAAGAAAGAAAGAAAGAAATAGCGATAAAGAAAGAAAAAAGAAAGAAAGGAAAAGACACAGATTGGGTTCAGTGAGAAAATGAATGAAAGAAAGAAAGAAAGAAAGAAAGAATGAAAGAAAGAAAGAAAGAAAGAAAGAAAGAAAGAAAGAAATAGCGATAAAGAAAGGAAAAAGAAAGAAAGGAAAAGACACAGATTGGGTTCAGTGAGAAAATGAATGAAAGAAAGAAAGAAAGAAAGAAAGAATGAAAGAAAGAAAGAAAGAAAGAAAGAAAGAAAGAAATAGCGATAAAGAAAGAAAAAAGAAAGAAAGGAAAAGACACAGATTGGGTTCAGTGAGAAAATGAATGAAAGAAAGAAAGAAAGAAAGAAAGAAAGAATGAAAGAAAGAAAGAAAGAAAGAAAGAAATAGCGATAAAGAAAGAAAAAAGAAAGAAAGGAAAAGACACAGATTGGGTTCAGTGAGAAAATGAATGAAAGAAAGAAAGAAAGAAAGAAAGAATGAAAGAAAGAAAGAAAGAAAGAAAGAAAGAAAGAAAGAAATAGCGATAAAGAAAGAAAAAAGAAAGAAAGGAAAAGACACAGATTGGGTTCAGTGAGAAAATGAATGAAAGAAAGAAAGAAAGAAAGAAAGAAAGAATGAAAGAAAGAAAGAAAGAAAGAAAGAAAGAAAGAAAGAAATAGCGATAAAGAAAGAAAAAAGAAAGAAAGGAAAAGACACAGATTGGGTTCAGTGAGAAAATGAATGAAAGAAAGAAAGAAAAAAGAAAGAAAGGAAGGAAGAAAGAAAGAAAGCAAGAAAGAAAGAAAGAAAGGAAGGAAGAAAGAAAGAAATAGCGATAAAGAAAGAAAAAAGAAAGAAAGGAAAAGACACAGATTGGGTTCAGTGAGAAAATGAATGAAAGAAAGAAAGAAAAAAGAAAGAAAGGAAGGAAGAAAGAAAGAAAGCAAGAAAGAAAGAAAGAAAGGAAGGAAGGAAAGAAGAAAGAAATAACGATAAAGAAAGAAAAAAGAAAGGAAAAGACACAGATTGGGTTCAGTGAGAAAGAAAGAAAAAAAGAAAGAAAGAAAGGAAAAAGAAAAAAAGAAAGGAACAACCACCCACGTTCCTTTCGTATTCCGTTCGTGAGAAGTCAGTTTCATTCGAGCAGCTTCTTCGGGAGTACCATTGCTTTGTGGAACCGACTCACAAGATTTAGGGTTTAATATGAATTAAATAGTATATTTAAAAACACATTCATAGAAAGTACATTAAAAGAAATTTATTTAAAATATAACAGTTTACTGATAGTAATCTTTTAATATTGTAAATGATTATCAAGGTAACATCTCTATCAGTTTGAATCTAATTCATGAATGTAATTTGTGACTATTTTTAGATGGATAATCTTGTTTACTTAAAGTTTAGGTTTTAAATTAAGATGGAGTAATATTTGAAGGCAATATTAAAGATTTTGTTTTATCATATACATATATATATACCACACGTACACTTATGTAAATCTCACATATACATACGTTCATTTACATGTGCAATTACACACATAGGCACATACACATGTATCGATATACACAGGTACCTATGTATATTCATATATCAATACTTATTTTCAAGTCTTTACACATATTTATATTTATATCTATTTAAATTTTTCCATAAATTTCACAGTTAATGTTTAACGTTAGGTGATGACTTAAGTGTTTAAATATCAAAACAAATATTTCTAATTTTAACATTTTACTATCAATATCGATAGTTAAAGAGTAATATATTTAAATTTAAATTAATTTATCAATTTAATCTGAAATTGAATCAAGATGATAAAAAAAAACTTAAACATTCCAATCTCACAATTCTTATTAGAGAATATTAAGAGAAAATAAGATAAAACGTTAATAAAAGAAATTTAAGTCCTTCTCTTAGAATACTTACCATATATATATATATATATATATATATATATATATATATATATATATATATATATATATATATATATATATACAGTCTACCCTGAAGATCCGTTTAGGTGAAATCTAGGTAGGTTTGCCTGGCTCGTTAGGATTTATTCTAATTTACCGCTCTACTTAGCGTATTAAACCCTCTACGTTTTCTTTGTCTTTATACACGCTTGTTTTCCTTTTCTTCTTTGGACTAAGGACTTAAGACACTTGACGATTTTTTTTCGCCTTGTTCTGATGTTTTAAAGTCTTTCTTTTTTACTTCCAATTTTTTCCACGGGTACCAATTTACCCCTCAGGTGTCTAGAAGTTGAGTCATCCCAGCTTTTTATATATATATATATATATATATATATATATATATATATATATATATATATTATGTATATATATATATTA
>CAXIWW010000601.1:55000-60000 GCA_964036315.1 Acanthosepion esculentum | reverse complement strand
TCAATCGGGTTTCGATCGTAGCTAGAGGCAACCGGGCGTCTAGCCACACTGATGAGCTGCAAAACAGTCTGTCTGTGGATGACAAATAAATATATATATATATGTATGTATATATAATAATATGAGGTAAAAATATGAAAAAACAAAAAATCCGAATATGCAAGTTTACTGTTTTTAAGGTTGTTTCAATGTCGACGTCAGACGTTTCGGTCTAGTAGACCTTCTTCAGTCTAATTTTAATTATGTTTTAATAACTATGCCCTGAAGAAGGTCTACTAGACCGAAACGTCTGACGCCGACATTGAAACAACATTAAAAACAGTAAACTTGCATATACGGATTTTTTGTTTTTCCATATTTTTCCTCATACTGTCGGATCTATATCCACATATTTGCTTACACACACACACACACACACACACATATATATATATATATATATATATATATATATATATATATTGCTCAGATGAATAACATTCTTTAGTTCCACGAGTTCTTTCCTTCATGACTAGGACCCGCTCTGCCACGCCCATTGTAGCGAACCACCCACATTCCTTTCTTTTTACATTCGTTAGAAGTAAGTTCCATTCGAGTAGCCTCTTCATGCGTACCATTGCTTTGCGGAACCAACTCCCAAGAGGGTGTTTTCCCGATCAGTACAACCGTAACCTGTTTAAGTTTAGGCTTAACGTTTATCTTCCCCACATAAACGGTGCCTCTTAATCTCTAACCTTCGACCACGAGTGGCTCTTGAGCCTTGTACATTATTATATCAATTACATTCTTTATATTGTGAGTGATTAAACGAAAGAATACATTTTCACGTAAAATACACTTTGTTTGTTTTTATCCCTCCATCTTTTCGTTTTGTCCTTCGGCGCTGAGCGTAACGAGGCAGTGAAGCAAGCTCTGTTCAGACAACGTGTGTGGTAAATAGGAAAAGCAAAGAAGGGAGAACGATCGAAAGAGAGAGAGGGAGGGAGAGAGAGAGAGAGAGAGAAGATCGGATGAAGACAGAAAAATGATCAAGAGAAGGTGAAAAAGGGGGGAAATAAATGAACAAAGTTATATAGAGAGGGAGTCAAAAACGGCGAGAGAAACCGCAAGAGGTCGTTTTAATAATAATAAAAAAAAAGAAATACTTTTTGTAACAAACACTTTTTTTTCAGGTTATACAAAGCACACTGATTTTCTAATGGACGGGGAAGATCAGAGAAGGTGTAACAAAAAGAGCGACAGATTTATAATCACAGATGCGTTATATATATATATATATATATATATATATATATATATATATATATATATATATATATATATATATATATATATATAAAAGTGAACATAGAAGTCAACATTTAGAGGCGACAGTCTATTTCATGCTAGTGCAATCGTCGGGCAACCTGAGTTGCCTGACGATTGCACTAGCATGAAACAGACTGTCGCCTCTAAGTGTTGACTTCTATGTTCACTTTTATATTTACACACGCTCTATCTCTGATATTGAGCACTTTATCCCATAAATATAGCACACTTTAAGACTATATTTCTTCATATATATATATATATATATATATATATATAGAAAGAAAGAACTGTAAGATATGTAATCCGGTGTTCTTTTTGATATTTTTTATTTTTATAAAACAGTGCTCAATATAAATTTACAGAGCATAAATATTATAAATTAAATGGTTTAAAATATTGTTTTTTCGCTACACAGCAATAACCATGTTTCAAAACCTGAAGCTAAAAACTTCAAATTTAATTATATAATTAAAACTTAGTAAATTTAAAAATAAGTTATTCCAAAATTCGCTTGAAGATGAAACAGAACTAATGCTTTTAATGTAATTATATAATTAAATTTGAAGTTTTTAGGGTCAGTTTTTGAAACATGGTTATTACTGTGTAGCGAAGAAACCATAATTTAAATCAGATAATATATATATATATATATATATATATATATATATATATATATATATATATATATATATATATGTCTATATTTCTGAGATGAGGTATTATGCACACTGTTTACATTATTCGGACTATTGTCCTCAACTTTGTCCATATTTAATACAACGTTCCGGCCGTTGTACACTCCGGCTTTCTTCAGGTGGTTGGATTGTCGAACTGAACCTCAAGGACACATGACACAGTGGATAAAGACGTTGGTTAGATCCAGTGACAGGACCCAAATAATGTAAGTTCAATACCCGGTTTAGGCAGTGAAGGACTTGGAGAGGTGAATTAACAGGAGATAACTGATAATTGACATCCATTAAACATGGCACGTGGAACTAGAACAGTCTACTCCAGAGAGCGAAATAAAGGGTTCAGTTCGACATTCCAACCCCCTGAAGAAGGCCGGAGTATGATGTAGAATAATATTTGAACAAAAGTGGAGATAATGAGTGGAAAACTATTCAGACTACGCGTTTCACCATTTTAACGTAGGCGTATTCAGGTCACAATGACAGAAGAAGCCGTGTGTTAAGAAAACCGAGTTGCTATATGTAGAAGAGATAATACGAATCTTTGTTAAATCTTACTGCTGGAGTTTTTTCGCCTCTCTCTTCCTGTATTGAAGACGTTAACGTCTCTGCTGGATTTCAAATTAGCCCACTCCTTGTAGAACTCTGTACTTTTCTCTATTACTTTGTCATGGATGTAAATAGGTTCGCCTATCGTCCGGTTCACACTCCTCCTAGGTCTTTTGAACAGGATAAGAGGTTTATCCCTAGTTTCCTGTTTAAAATTTGGTTTGCGGTTCCTCCCAAAGTCTACTTCCACGCTATACTTCTAAGTGATGTTATTCACGAATTAATTCTTGACCTCATCAAGTCTAAAGTTAGCCGTCTATCTTTCCTGCATAGTCCCAGGAACTTCACTTCTTGCCCAGTCATACGCTAATATAACTCCACACAGTAACGCTCTACCTTGACTGGCCCTTGGTCCTTGTATTGCATGAAATCTGTCATAAAACAAGGACCTTTATTATTTCTTTCGCATATTCCAACCCAATTTTCCTTTTGTAGATTATTTAAAGCTGAATATTATATTTTGGACTTTAAAATTATCCCTTTTCGTGGGTGAATATTGCATTATCAATTTTTTAAGAGTAACTATGATTTTTTTCAGATACAAATCTTAATATTTAACCCATAGATGGGGGAGAGGAGATGGATCCATACCTTTCCAAAGTTCATTTGCACGTAAGTGAAAGTACCTAAAATGCAATGCAACATTAGATTACTGAGAATATTTTCCTAAACTTTAAAGATTTTTTTTTGGGGGGGGTATCTAAAAAGTATGCAAAAATGCACTCACGTTATATTCGTCAAATGAAGTTGACAGAGAAGACCACCGTAGAAAGAATTTCCAAACATGTCTCTCGAGAGAGAGCGAGAGTGAGAGTTGCCAACGCCTCATAAAAATTCGCACATCGTGTTAAAAATGCTTTTTCACGATATTTTATACTAAAAGTAATATTTGTTTCAAATCAGATTAATTAAACTTTACATCAGCTAATATTATTCAAATGTAGATCCAGAAAAGTATATTTTATTTTTGGAAGATTTTTTTAAATAAAGAAAATTACATTGTGCTGAGATATTTGTAAGTGTAGCTAACATCTGCCATTTTTTCGCCATTTATAAAAAAAAATCTCGTTCCAATCAATAAAAATCTAATTTGAAGTACAGTAAAATATTGAGATTTATTGTAAATTAACACAATTATGGCACAAGGCCGAAAAGTACAGTAAAGAATTTTGCTTATTGGAAATAGTAAATTTAATCAGTTAGCTTGGGTTTAAAATTATAAGCTTCAAGAAAGATTTTTCATTTTAAAATTTCATTTTAAATCTTAGAGATCGCTTTTTGATTCCGATAGAATATTTTTATAATCGTTTTACATTATTTTTTTATCGACTAAATGGTTAGGAAATTATTGTGAATTTGCCCTTGATTTATACTTTTCAGTTCACTAATATTGTGTGTCGAGGAGATTAAATGTGCTCTAGTTATTAACTGATTTATGAGGGCCATGTGTGGGCATTCACAACTGTAAGTATATAAGCGTGCGTTTAAGTGTCTTTTATTTACTTTATAAATGAAGATTCTATGGTTTTTACTAATCAAATCAAGTAATATAAAAATGTAAAAAAGGAATTTTATAATTTAGTTTCTGTTTCTGTTCCTTTTTTTTTAAATTAAACGCAGACTTATTTTTGAAAGTTGTGCCAGACATTTTGTCTCCGTCAATATTTTGTCTCCGTCAATATTTTCTTAGTTCGTATAAATATGTTGTTAATGTAACGCTTGTTGAGTTTCGATTTGGAATTTTATTTTATTTTAATTTAATTTTCTAGGAGTGACCTATAAAATTCTTATAGTTATATGTCAGTCAATGACGGCGCCGTCAAATAATTCCTCTGTGGTCGTAGAAATGAACTTCTTTGGTGCAAGTCGGTATTAATTTTTAAGGATTGTTGGGTTGATTTTTTTTAGGGTGAGAGAAGTAATTGATGTTTGTAGACATTTTTTTTTTTAATGTAAATTGTTACTTTGCCGGTAAGTTTAGTTTTTGAATGTCAAATGATGCTAATACGATTGTCGTTCGATCACTTGATTTTGAGGATTTTTGCGACTTCCTGTGTGCACAACTGATGCCGTATTATGACGGTAAAAGCAAAAGAAGATACGAACTGTCTCGTGAACACGTGAAAGGCGATACATGAAAAGGAAGCCGGCAACAAAACGAACCTTTCAGAAGACCAAATGTCTTAGGAAATGGTTATCGCTCGCCGAAATTACTCAGACGTATAAAAATATTTCAAATCTGAACCAAAGTTCAAGAATATACGCACGAATATCGAAAAAAAAAATCACAACGTACTTTCGTTGGAATTTGATTCAAGTTACACAAATGAAAAATTACATACTAATTGCAACCGATATATATATATATATATATATATATATATATAT
>CAXIWW010000601.1:17500-52500 GCA_964036315.1 Acanthosepion esculentum | reverse complement strand
TATATATATATATATATATATATATATATATATATTCAACTTATACGTTATTTTTAATAGATACAATTTATTGAAGTAAATGGTCAGTTTACTATAATTAATAATGCAATTAATACACACCATTAATTGCATTTACCAGCTTGAAAGATGGAGAAATTTCAAAGAAAATATGCCTTCCCCGGCAGGAATCGAACCTGCATCCTATACGGAACCGTCATACAGCCTGACGTGCTCCGTTTCATGCTTATACCTAATCGTCAGCATGAAACAGACTGTCGTCGCTGAGTTTTGCCTTCAATGTCTACGTTTATATATATATATATATATATATATATATATATATATATATATATATATATATATATATATATATATATATATATATATATATATGTCATTCACAAACAGTACTGTTTCGCTGTATCACAGCTCCTCAGTGTGACTAGACATCCGAATGCCTCAAGCCAGGATTGAAACACAACTAATTTGGTGTCTTATCTTATGTTCAATTTCCTTATATCCAATATTAATTTTTATAACTGATCCATTCATCGTGGCCTTTGAAGTGTTTACCACATGAATTCCACATTATAGATTTTTATGGATTTTGATTTTTGATTTTGATTTTTGATTTTTGTGATGGATTTTTATGATCGATATTTATGATTGATTTTTGTAATGTTTTTTGTAATTGATTTTTATTATGGATTTTTATAATGGAGTTTTATTATGGATTTTTATAATGGATTTCTGTAATTGATTTTTATGATGGACTTTTGTAATTATTTTTATCATGGATTTTCATTATGGATTTTTATAATGGATTTTCATAATGGATTTTTGTGATGGATTTTTATAATGGATTTTTGTAATGATTTTTTATGATATTTATGATGGATTTTATGATGGATTTTTATGTGTTGTGGATTCGGGGATGAAATCCGGTATCAAATAATAACAAACCCCAAGAATGAATATAGGAAAGAAATGTATTAACGTAATAATACAAAGTGGTAATACAGGTTAGTAGTTCCAGGAATGCGGGGTTAGTAGACAAATATATATAAAGTTTTTGGTATCGACGTATCGCTGTATGACTTCTTACTGAATCTAAGTGCTCGTTACTATGACTCATGTGCTACCCTCCTCTATTACTACTCGACTGACACAACGTTCTTCTACTACTACTGTCCTACTTGACTTAACGTACTCATCTTCGGATATTCACTGCTAGTAGTATATGTATACCTTGGGTGAGTCCATTTGTGTAAAAAGGGGAGACCTCTCAATATTATGATTGATTTTTGTAATGTTTTTTTGATTTTTATAATGGATATTTTTTATGGATTTTTATGATGGATTCAGGTTATGTGTTCATTCTAATTCCGGATCAGAGTCTCGATTTTGGAAAGAATTATCTTGAGCCGTATTCCTTGGAATTTATTTTTAAAACTTATTTCACTCCAACCAAGGCAATAATGCCACTAAGAGACAAGGGTTTACTGGGATTGGGATAGAAGGAGAAGACATTCGTGGGAAGAAAACACAAGAAAAGGACAGAGATTCACAAAGATAGAATATCCTGATTGATGTTGGATTTAAATTTTTGAAGATTGTAGGGAAACAAGAAATCGGAAAAGAGTTTAATAGGCAAGAAGTGCGAGAAAAAAAGATTATGAGAATAAAACTTACAGAGACATCTTAGCTTACTCAACAACTAGAATCAATTTTTCTTTTCTTTCCTCCGCTCTTAAAAAAGTTAAATTATACCATAAATTCCCATAAAATTAAATTAAAGAAACTATTAAACCACGAAAAATTTGTTGATAGTAAAAAAAAATTAAAAAAAAAAAAATAAAAAAAAAATTAAATAAAAATAAAAAATAAAAAAATGAAAATAAAAAATAAAAAAAATAAAAAAATAAAAATGAAATAAATAAAAATAAAAAAAATAAATAAATAAAAATAAAAAAAAAAAAAATAAAAATAAAAATAAAAAATAAAAATAAAACAAATAAAAATAAAAAGTAAAAATAAAATTAAAAATAAAATAAATAAAAATAAAAAAATAAAAATAAAAAAATAAAAATAAAAATAAAAATAAAAAAAATAAAAAAAATAAAAATAAAAAAATAAAAATAAAAAAATAAAAATAAGAAAATAAAAATAAAAATAAATATAAAATAAAAAAAATAAAAATAAAAAAAATAAAAAAAAAATAAATAAAAATAAAAAAATAAAAATAAAAAAATAAAAATAAAATTAAATATAAAATAAAAAAAAAAATAAATAAATATAAAATAAATAAAACGACTTCGCCAATTCGAGAACACCAACCGCTTTTATCGACGGAACAATATTTTTTTTCATTGGTCGACAGGTGAGAGATGACACACTACATTAGCATATGCAAGATGCATTTATGACCAGAGCAGCAACTGACTTGTTTATCTTTTGGCTATTTTGTCTTCGGCATATCGTACAGAACACACGTGCTCTTTTTCTCAGTGACTTTCTCTTTCACCTCATAATTCATTAATTAACTTTTAGTCTTAGACTTTGTCATGACCCAGGAAGATAGTGATTTTTTTCTTTCACCACAAGAATTTTCTTCCGTTAAACAAAACACGGCACTTATCTCGCCGCAAAATTTGTTGATAGTTACAATAAAATGATTAGACATTTTGTATGATATAAAAATGATAAATGGCTGAGGATGAGCTAAAAATTAGACGTCAAGTAAATCTAAGTCCACTTTGAGCTCTCTATTACCCTGACCTTGTACCAAACTAGAAAACTATAAACAAATCAAAAGTCAAAACGCTTCAAAAAGTTGGAATTTCGTTCCAGAAAAATATTTACGCATGGTCAGTTGTATGTTGCATACGCAAGAGTAAGAAATTCTAAGAACTTATTCTTCGCTGTTAAAAAGGAAAAAAAAAAAGAAACTTTTTAAAAAAATATCGTCCCCTAAAATAAAATTAAAGAAATTAATAAACCGCGAAATAGGGTTTTGTCAAAGTATTTTCCCCAAAAAATCAGCTCATTCAAATTTTATCGATTGGTTTGCGAAATTTAGTTTGTAAATCTCGACAAAAATGTTAGCGATAATTTCAATATTTCAACAATACTGTGAGAATTTCAACATGTCAGCCTGTTGCAAAAAAAAAAATCTAGTTTTTAAAAAGGCGGGCATTTGTTAACCAGTTTGCTACTTAGTCGATCTTTTCTAGGGGCTACATACCTACAACCTTGTGACACACTAAATTTCGACACCGACCATAGATCAATGATTAATATAATAAGTTATGCAGACCGTTAACAGTGAGTGCGGTTTTCGCTTTTATTGTGGCCTTGTGCCAGATGAAGCTATGGCTGACACATGATAGTAAGATTGTTTATCCTTCTGTTCGATCTTCACTAAACACTGTCTTATTGTTGCCTTGTGCCAGACTATACTGATTAAATGCAAACAGAAAATTTAAATTAAAAACCAATAAAAGGAGAAAAAAACTTTCTTAAAAAATACTGTTTACCATGAAGTCCTGTAAAATAAAATTGAATTAAGGAAAATATTCAACCGTGAAGTAGGATTTTTGTCGAAATATGTTTCCAAACAAATCAGATTTGTCAAATTTCATCGACTGTTTTACGAAATTGAACGAAACATCGAATTTGTAAATCGCGACAAAAATGTTAGTGATAACTTTAACAATACTAAATCCTATGAAGATCTCAGCCTTCATCTGGTTAATATACTATTTAAAAAGCGTAGGGTTATTTTTGCTGGTATTGCAGAAGTATCTAAATTTAAAAAGAGGAGAGTCCAGGTATGATGCGCCTGTCCTTACCTCAGTTACATAACACCGCCGATTATCTGCATCTAAATGACACGAGAAAGAATAATAAAGAGTGAACCAGTTCCATATTGCAATATCCGACCAATATTCCAGCCCTCATCAGGTGAGTATCGCTTTCGATAAACTTCCAAGGGACTTATGAACGGAACTCTTTATTCTACTAAGTGAGAGCATGTTTTTATTTACTCTTTTGTTGTTATCGAATTTTAATTTGTAATTTCTCACGTAATTTAGCGCACAGCATCTTTTTCTTCTTTTTAATGGGTTGTATGATTGTAAGACTTCCTTCGCTTCATTCATCGGTGAATATGCCGTACCCTCTACACCCACAGTTCAGAGAGACACACCTTGACGATTCTATGGACTTGAGGTAATTGTTAATGTCTTCTTCATTTATATAGTTGTTCGGTTAAATGGCAGGTAGGTATTTCATACCTGAGTACCTCGTCACGCCCATCTTTTTCACTATTTCCATTGCGTTTTACTCCCCTTTTTTTATTTGCAGTCAACCATCTTTTATCCGTGTAAATTAAATACAAACATCTCGCTTTCCAAATCTAAATTCAAATACCGAGCCTTCTCAGTATCTGTCTATATTCCTGAGATGAGGTATTATGTACACTATTTACATTATTCGGACTATTGTCCTAATCATTGTTGCCATATTTATTACAACGTTTCAGCCTTTCAGTATCTGTCTATATTTCTGAGATGAGGGATTATGTACACTATTTACATTATTCAGACTATTGTCCTAATCATTGTTGCCATATTTATTACAACGTTTCAGCCCTTCAGTATCTGTCTATATTTCTGAGAATGAGGTATTATGTACACTATTTACATTATTCGAACTATTGTCCTCATCTTTGATGCCATATTTATTACAACGATTCGGCCCTTCAGTATCTGTCTATATTCATGAGATGAGGTATTATGTATACTATTTACATTATTCGGACTATTGTCCCCATCATTGTCGCCATATTTATCACAATGTTTCGGCAGTTGTACACTCCTGCCGTCTTCAAGTAGTTGTAATGTCGAACTGAACCCTTTATTTCGCTCGCTGGGGTAGACTGTTCTAGTTCCACGTGCCATGTTTAATAGATGTCAGTTATCAGTTATCTCCTGTTAATTCCCCTCTCCAAGTTCTCCACTGCTTTAACCGGGTATTGAACTCATACTCTTTGGGTTCTGTCACTGGATCTAACCATCGCCTTTTATCCACTGTGCTTTGTGTCCTTGAGGACATCTGTGTATGATTTTCTGGTTATTATATACCTAATATCTTCCGCAACCATGTTTTACCAGTGCTCAAAGAGTGTGAGTAAAAACCCGGTTATGGCAGTGGAGGACTTGGAGAGGGGAATTAGCAGGAGATAACTGATAACTGACATCCATTAAACATGGTACGTCGAGCTAGAAAACTCTACCCCAGTGAGCGAAATAAAGGGTTCAGTTCGACATTCCAACCAGCTGAAGAAGGCCGGAGCGTTGTAATAAATATGGCGACGATGATGAGGACAATACTTCTCGGTACTCTTGTAAGAATAGCCCTCCGATCGACCATTTTTAGAGGTGTAACCGCACTCCCCACGCTTTGCTAATTACGGGTTGATGAGGCTATTTAACGCATAGCTTGTCTGCTTTTTGACAGCTCCTCTTTGTACTGCTAGGGTTCCATTCAGCCTCATAAACTTACCGGGGATTTGGTTAGGGAACCGGTTAAATCACCCACCATTCAGGCTTTAAATTCAGAGTTGTTTTTCTCCTAGACTGGTTGCCACGCAAGACTTTCCTGCTATTTACCCATGACTGTCAGAAGTGATGGACATATCTTTCCGAGTGTGTTTAAACGTAAGTGAATGTCATAAACTAGAGTGGAATTCGAACTCTGCCCTCCGTTTTTTCAATCCGAGCAGCTACCCGACATTCCCCGCTTTGTAAAATATATTAAACAATTTTCTGAAATTAGCAACTGCAAAAAAAAAAAAAAAAAAAAGAGACTGGAAACTTATTGGAATATGGAATAGTTTCAGTTCCACACCATCGTTTGCATTCTTCTTTTGTCTTATTTAGGCTGTGATAACAGATACTACACTTTTGTCCCTTCCACTGAAACAAAAACTGAGTCATCATCTCCAGTCATCGTAACAAAATATCTAACTAAATATCTACCACGTTGGATAATTGTTTCGTTTTCATTTTACTGACTCAGTAAGGACGGATTTTTGCTGTCCTGTGAGAAAAGATCTTGCTTCCCCTGCCTCATCACAATATCGGGTGGGTAGAAATATACACACTAAACTCTCTAAGATAAAGTCCAAGAAATATTTTATTTATATTATTTTCCACCCTACAGCCTCTTTCCCCATAGACGGAACATCATAAGCCGCTATATTCTATCGCTATTTCCATGGAGAATGTTCCGACGAGCCACATTCCTTGGTTCCACCTGTTTAGACGTTTACGGCTAGGAACCGCCACGACACATACACAGATACGAATCATCCTGATTCCCTTCCTATTCCATTAGTAAGAAGTAAACCTCACTCGGACAGCTTCTTCCATAGAACTGGCATTTTAGAAAACAGACTCCCGAGAGGATACTCACTAGTTCTTAACCACTTTGTCTTGGGTCAACTGTTATCTTTTCTATGTATCCTCATAATTTGCACTTCTTAGATTCTCCACTTGAGTTCATGTAATAAACTCATTCACTATCCCTCTACATTGAGTGGCTCTTGGGCTTTTTGAACAATAGTAAAAAATAAATAACAGATCTCCATTGGGTAGTGGGGAAAGTGAAGAAGTAGACATGTGTCTGTCTGTTTACCATATGTGATTCGAATTTGCATGAAATCGAATGCGATCTGGTTTTGGTCATTTTCTAAGTGTAGCTTCGATGTGGCACAAGGCAGAAAGAATGGGGACCCAGTGAGGATAGAACACACTATTCAGTTATAATTATTCTAGTGAAACAACCATGCCAGCCATTAAACCACGTCACGGTGCCCAACTTGAACTGGTTTGTGATATCCCCTACAATTGGTTTAATCTGTAAACTTTTGGGGTAATTCGTGTACCTGATACTGTATAAAAAGGCGCGTCTGTTGGATATATTAGAGATCTATTTCTGTTACCTTATTTATACGATTTATGACCAATGTCCTCGTCTGTTATTTTAATTAACGTTCCGGTCGAGGCGCTCTCGAGTCTTCCTCCTGTGATTACCGAACCAAATAACATTCCAACTGAACACTTTATTTAATCAACGAGGGCAGAATTTTCTCGTTCCGCTGCCCATGTCTAAGAATATCTCGTTTTCTTCTTATTTATTAAAGGTACGGCCGTCGTGCTTTCGGGCCTTCCTCAGGTATCTACCGAGCTAAATATCTCGTCTTGTTTTTATTTAATATTATTCAGTATAGTTTAATTATTTTAGCACTGGTCTGATATTACTCGCCTTGTTTCCACTGAATCTAACTCTGTACTACCCGGCCCAGGGATTGAACTCACAATTACTATATAACCAAATTCACGAACCAGCAAGGCTATTGTCACGTGGCACAATACTCGACCTGGAAAGTGGAGCCTCAAACCTAATTTTTTTATTTATTTGCCACCTGAAGAAGTCCGGAGGGCACAGCGGCCGAAACTTATAATATTAACAAAAAAAGGTAAGCATATTACACTAGGTTTTGAATTCAGAGTCATCCGTCTCCTCGAGCGGTTGCTACACGAGGTAGCCCTGCTATTTACGCATAATGGGGTGGGGTACAAGAGATTGCTTCATGATTAATTCCTGAATCCGAAGCCGCTGCCCATTACTCCACTGTGGCGTAACCTAGCTGCAAATATCTGAACCGTTGGCAATAAAGACATATAGTGGGACGGAGGATCTATAGGCTTGCAATGTGTGTAGGAAAAAGCTTAGGATTTTCCAAAAGGTCTTCCCTTAAAATGTCGCCTAAACGCAAGTGATACACACACGCACACACATATATATGTATGTGTATGTATGTATATTGTGTATTTAGGGAGCAATCCTTCATTTATACATGTTTCATTAAAGACAAAATACAAGCTACTGTCATTAAACTTTTTATTTCATTTTTCTTATGTTCGTACAAGTGCTTTCTTTTTTGGACACAGAGTGTGTAGAAACTGCCCAAATATTCTATAATTCCGAGCGCTTTCTGCAATACTTTTAGCCATTATCAAGGATGATTTTATTTTTCCTTTTTAATTATGTGTATGGGTTGTGTGCATGTTTCTAAAATTATAGAGATGTTTTTTTTTTTTTTTTTTCCCGAACACAGCAGATTGTGGCCGTGTTCGTAGTGAATATCACTGAATGTTAGCATTGTTTTTTTTATTATTAGGGCTTCCATTACTTTTAGTCTTAAGATTAAGATATTTAATGTTAAGATTAATCTTTAGAGTAAAAAAATAAGTATACCCTTTTAAATAAAAAAAAAAACAATAATTATATTCATTTAATTTTTTTAAATATTACATTTCTCGAAATATATTTGGTAATTAAAATAAACGAGATTGGCATATGAATGTAAAATATTTGTATTTATTTATTTTTTATTATTTTATTTTAGATTAGAGCATCATTAATTATTTAATTAAAGTGAGCTTATTTATAAAATTTTAATATTAGAAGCATACACTAAAAAATAAACAGTGATACTGTTAAAAATGAATCAGGGTCTATGTGTTTAAGTAGATATTTCTTATTATGCCTACATGTGGCCATCAGTTCATTTCTCTTGTTTAATAATCCCGGGCTACTTTAGAGTTTTAAGATAATCATTATATGTGCATTTATTAACACACACACAGAAACACACGCGTGCGCGCACGCACACACACACACACTAAGACATAGATATACATACATACATGCACATATACATACACACACACACATACATATATATATATATATATATATAGATAGATAGATAGATAGATAGATAGAAATACACTGAGATAGATAGATCTGAGTCGACTGAAATAGATAGATAGATATATAGATAGATCTGAGTCGACTGAAATAGATAGATAGATAGATAGATCTGAGTTGACTGAAATAGATAGATAGATAGATATAAATATAATGAGATAGACAATGAAGAGGCTTAGATATATATATATATATATATATATATATATATATATATATATATATATATATATATATACATACATACATATATACATACATATATATATATATATATATATATATATATATATATATATAGAGAGAGAGAGAGAGAGAGAGAGAGAGATAGATAGATAGATAGATAGATAGATCCGAGTCGACTGAAATAGATAGATAGATAGATCTGAGTCGGCTGAAATAGATAGATAGATAGATAGATAGATAGATAGATAGATATAAATATAATGAGATAGACAATGAAGAGGTTATATATATATATATATATATATATATATATATATATATATATATATATATATATATATATATATATAAATAGATAGATAGGTAGATAGATAGATATGAAAAGACTGAAATAGATAAACACATAGATTGTAGGCTAGTTCATCCCTCAAAAGGCCGCTTAAATGATTTTGAATGCCATTAAATATTGAGCGGCCCCAACCAAGGCATGACTACAATACCCATTTTCTGATACACTCCCATGGGATTACTCAGTTGACAGTGTGCTATCACACACTGAGCTTGTATACTGTGTGGCTGTTACATTCTTAATCACCGTGCTAATAGATTACCTCTGCCTCCTGATATTTTTAAAAAAAATATCGCATCATCCAGAACTGTCACTCCCTTCCAATATCTTCCTTTATTTATTTTTTTCGTCAAGGTAAATTCGCTGTTGAAATGACACCAAAATTGTTAAAGAGAATGGCACAAGGCAGCTGATAGCGAGATCCCGAAATAGAAATTTGCAGAATTAGAAAATAAATGGTGGGACCCTGTGATAAGTGTGTGATTTCACAATGGGAATAATTGATGCAGATTAAGATGCCATTGCCTTAGGTAGGCTATTTATTTATTCATTTATTTTTTCGTTAATATTAAACGGCTAGATTTTGTGAGAACAGATCACGTGAATAAATAAAGACAGAAGACTCTAAAAATGCCTCCCCCCTTCAACACACTGGCATCTCGTTAATAGTTAGCAAACCTCATCGTGTTCATTCTTGTTCGCTAAGGACGGACTGTCTGTATTTATGGAACTTAAGAACAATAAAAGTTTTTGAGAACATACATAAACATCTATCTTGTCTATATAAGACGGGCTTCATTTATATACGTCCAGGTATTCCGTTTCATTTTTTTTTTCTTCTCTTTTCTACTGTCATTCAATTTTCCTCGAGATGAATTCTGTAATGTTTTTTTTTTTCGTTCGTTCATTTCTTCTTTTCATTAAGAGTTCCATTGATGTCGGAAAAAATGATGATTACATTTTGGCTTGTGAGAGAAGATATGTGAGTTGATTGGCTTTGGTGTTCTGAAGAAGGCAAAGAAAGAAAAAAACTAAATCAATAAGAAAAAAAAACAGGAGAAAATGAAAATTTGTAGAAGATAAATGAAATTATGGGCAAGATGCAGACGACAAAAAAATGGAATGGACTGAAAAAAAATATGCGAGAAAGGGAGAAAATAAGGAATGAAAAAAAAAAGAAAGAATCGAGCATAAATTTGGTGGAAATTCATAGAAAGTCGATTAATGAAAGAAAAAATGG
The DNA here is from genome assembly GCA_964036315.1 of Acanthosepion esculentum. NCBI lineage: Eukaryota > Metazoa > Mollusca > Cephalopoda > Sepiida > Sepiidae > Acanthosepion > Acanthosepion esculentum. Next base: position 41,884 of record CAXIWW010000601.1, on the reverse strand, counting down.
AGAAAGAAAATTAAACGGCTGAAAAGAGGTGTTCATGGCAAAAAATTGGAAGAAAGAAACTGGAGATAAAATTAAGGGAAATTTGTAAAAAAAAAAGGCTGAAATGAAAAGAGAAAGAAAGATTGCATATGGTTTAAATGAATGAAGATGGAGACATAGGTAAGGAAAGAAAGAAATATAAAAAAATGGCGGTGAATTTCGTGGAAATTCGTTAAACGAAGAAAAAAGATAAAGAAGAAAGAATTTAAGAGGAAAGAAAAAAGTGAATGAATCTGAAAAGATGGAAAGGAAAAGAGAAGAGGAGATTAATTTATAAAAATTGCTGGGGAATGAAAGCAAAAGAAAATGAATGAAAAAGTATAATATAAACGAATAAAAGATACGTGCTGAAAGAAAGAAAGAAAGAAAAAAGAAGAAAATTTAGAAAGAAAGAAAGAAAAAGGAAGAAAATTTAGAAAGAAAGAAAGAAAGAAAAAGGAAGAAAGGAAGGAAGAACATTTAGAAAGTTAATAAGATAGAAAGAAAGAAAAGAAAAAGCAAACAAGGAAGAACAATGTGGAAAGAAAGAAAGAAAAAAAGAAAGAAAGAAAGAAAGAAAGAAATAAAGAAAATTTAAAATGATTAAAGGAAAGCCACACAGGCATGTATGAACAAATTAAAACTGAAAGAAATACTGAAAATAAATAAATAAAGAAAGAAAGAAAGAAGGAAGGAAGAAAGAAAGAAAGAAAAGAAAAAAGGAATGAAAGAAAGGAACAAAGGAGTGAAAGAAAGAAATTTAACACTACTATAGAAAAGAAAGAAAGAAAAAAAGAAAGAAAGAAAGTGAAAAATTAGAAAGAAAGAAAGAAAGAAAAAGGAAGAAAGGAAGGAAGAAAAATGTAGAAAGTTAATAAGATAGAAAGAAAGAAAGAAAGAAAGAAAGGAGGAAAAGAAAAAGAAAGCAAGGAAGAACAATGTAGAAAGAAAGAAAGAATAAATAAAGAAAGAAAACAGAAAGAAAGAAAGTGAAAAATTGGAAAGTAAGAAAGGAAGAGAGAAAGAAAAAAGTGGAAAGAAAGAAAGAATGGAAGAGAGGAAGGAAGAAAATATAGAAAGTTAATAAGAAAGAAAGAAAGAAAGAAAGAAAGAGAAGAAAGAAAGAAAGAAAGAAAGAAAGAGAAGAAGAAAGAAAGAAAGGAATTATACCTAAAGAAAGGAAAGTTATGAAATTAATAGAAATGCAAAAAGAAAGTTGGTTATTGATAAATTGTAATGAAACGGAAAATCGAATGAAAGACGGCGAGAATGAGTAAATCAGGAGAGATTAAACTGCTAAAAAAAATGGATGTGTATTTTGGGGGATTAGAGCCAGAATGAAAAAAGAAACATTGAATAGAAAAGGCGATTTCGAAAAAGAAAAAAAGAAGAATGAAAGAAAAAAAGAAAGAAAAAAAGATTGGAAGTGAAAAGAGAGCAAAATCGAACAAAAGAAGGGGAAAAAAAGAAAGAATCTTTATTTGGCGGGTGGGGGGAACCGAATAAGTAGAAAGGAAAAGAAGTCAAAAAGAAAGAGAAAAAGCGTGGAATAAATAAGAGAAAGAAAAGACGAAGGAAAGAAACTGTGAGAATTTGAAGAGATACACTGAAGCGGGGAATGAAGTCAGAGAACGATAGAAAAAAGGGCGAAGAAAAAAGGAAAATTAAACAAAAATCCCATTCCATATATGTATAAGAGAGAGAGAGAGAGAGAGAGAGAGAGAGAGAGAGAGAGAGAGAGAGAGAGAGAGAGATAAAGAACATAGATACATATATAAGAACACGAATAACCTAAATTGGTATGAACTGATATATATCTCCACGTACACACACACACATATATATATAAAAAAAAATTAAATTTAAAAAATTTAAATTTAAATTTAAATTTAAATTAAAAAAAAAACCCAAAAAAAACGCATATTCCAATAGAAGTTAATGACACTTGTTTACAACCTCTTTCTCTTCTTTTTTCTCTCTTTTTCTTTTTCTCTTTTTTCAATATAGATTTCTCTCCATCCCACTTCCTAATCAAGATATAACTTCCGTTAACAGATTTAAAGTGTCAATGTCTAGATTTCAGCGAATATTTAAATTTGAAACAATAGAAATGTTACATCTAACTCAACGCTGTCTCTCTACCTCCCCTACACTGCCCCCACTTCGTGAGTTTCCTTATTATTGCCCGTCATAAATGTGTAAATTTATTTTCATTTTTTCATTTCAACATTTGGAAATAAATCTGATGATCCACTGTCCTTTAAAAGGGCTGTGGTGAAATAATTTATTATATGGAACCTTAAAGTAATCTGTTTTTATTTAAATTATTAGCTCTGATTTACATTGAGCTCTCTGGATTTTATCCTCATTGGGTCTACCCATATGGATTACCTAGTTTTTCCTAAACTATATATATATATATATATATATATATATATATATATATATATATATATATATATATATATATATATAAAAGTTAAAATACAAAGTTACGTTCCATTTTAATTTTATAATTAAATTTAAAATTTTAAGTTTCTGTTTTCAAACATGGTTATTCCTGTGTAGAAATGGAACCATATTTTTAAAATAGAAAATAATTATATTAGACTCTACTGTTTTTGTATGAAGCACTGTTTTTTCAAAATAAAAATAATTGCTAAGAACACCGGACTGAAAATCTTACTGTCCTTTCTTAATATTTTCATATATACGCATATATATATATATAGAGTTGTATATTTAGGCAGCAATCCTTCTTTTATGCAAGTTTCATTAAAAACGACAGACAAGGTACTACGGTTAAGTTTTTTATTTAATTCTTCTTGTGTACGAACAAGAGCTTTCTTTGCTGGACAAAGGGTGTGTAAGAACTGTCCAAATGTTTTATTTTTCCCAGCGCTTTCGGCTATATCTTTAGCCATTATCAAGGATGATTCGATTTTTCAGCTTAATTGAGTGTGTGCATTATGTATATGTCTTAGTGTGTAGTAGTGGTGTTTTAATTTCCGAATACGGTTAGCACGCTGTGGCTTTGTTCGTAGTTAATATTGTTAAGGGTAGGCTTTTTCTTTTTTATTATTAAAGCCTCCATTATTTTTAACCTTTTTTTACAGGTAGAAGCAATTAACGAAACCGGACTCATAAATAATTACATCGGTTACACAACCACATGCTTATCTAGACGCCTTACGTTACACCTATCCGATCACAGTTCCATTAGAACCCATTTAAACACACACAAACATTTACCAGACTCCATTAGAAATATACTAGTAGAAAACACAAATATATTAATTGCTTTTAAAGCAATCGAATATGACTTACGTTAAATTTAAACAAATCGAAGAAAATTTAAGTATTTTAAGATAATCATATGTACATTTATTAATATATATATATATATATATATATATATATATATATATATATATATATATATATCGAGAGAGAGAGAGAGAGAGGGAGGAGATGTACCATATATATATATAATTATATATATATATATATATAGGGAGATAGATAGATACTGAGATAGGCTGATATATATGTACAGACTGAGATAGGTATATAAGGAGGTAGATATGAAGAGACTAAGATATATAAACAGATAGATATGAACATACTAGATTTCACCCACTACAAAGCTTGGTGGCTACGTGAAACAGAGGTTCAATGCTAACCTGGTTGTAATAAATGGTGCTCTGCGGAAAAGAGGATCTGGAAGCAGATGTTGGATAGATAGATAGATAGATAGATAGATAGATAGATATGAACAGAGATAAATAATTAGATAGATAGATAGATAGATAGATAGATAGATAGATAGATATGAACAGAGATAAATAGTTAGATAAATAAAATAGACAGATAGGTATGAACAGAGATAGATATCAGATATGAACATAGTTAGTTCGATAGATAGATAGATAGATAGATAGATAGATATGAACAGAGATAGATAGATATGAACATAGATAAATAATTAGATAGATAGATAGATAGATAGATAGATAAGAACAGAGATAGATAGATATGAACAGAGATAAATAATTAGATAGATAGATAGATAGATAGATAGATAGATATGAACAGAGATAAATAATTAGATAGATAGATAGATAGATATGAACAGAGATAAATAGTTAGATAAATAAAATAGACAGATAGGTATGAACAGAGATAGATATCAGAAATGAACATAGTTAGTTCGATAGATAGATAGATAGATAGATAGATAGATAGATAGATAGATAGATAGATATGAACAGAGATAAACAGATAGATAGACAGACAGATATGAACATAGATAGACATGAACAGAGATAATAGATATATAAGATAGTCAGATATGAACGGAATGAGATAGATAGATAGATAGATAGATAATGGACAGGCTGAGACAGATAGATAGATAGATAGATAGATAGATAGATAGATAGATAGATAGATAGATAGATAGATAGATAATGGACAGGCTGAGACAGATAGATAGATACATAGATAGATAGATAGATAGATAGATAGATAGATAATGGACAGGCTGAGACAGATAGATAGATAGATAGATAGATAGATAGATAGATAGATAGATAGATAGATAGATAGATAGATAGATAGAATTAATGTCCAAACTTAGAGAATTAAAAGAAATGTGCTTTAAGGAATAATAGAGAGTGAATAGAGAGAGTGTGAGTCACATTTAATGGCCGCAAGGGTGAATGCAAGAAGAAGAAGAAGAAGAAGAAGAAGAAGAAGAAGAAGAAGGAGATGGTGGTAGTTGTGGTAGTGGAGAGTAAGAAATGGAGAGTAAGAAGCAGCATAAAAAGCGATGGGAAATCGGCGAAACGAAAGGTGAGATGAAGAACGGATGCGTGATGAGAAGAAAAGGACAAATGGTTACTGGAAGAGGAACAAGACCCAAGCAAAAAGGCGGGAGAACGTGGAGGGCGGTGCGGGGGTTGGTTTGGCGTGGAATAAGGAGACACAATCTTAAGGAAGGGAGATAATTCATAAAGGCAACAAGGACAAGGCGGGAAATGAAGAAGGAAAAGAAAACTCATTTCTGTAATTACGTTTCTCTTTTCGTTGTCTCCGCTGGGAATTTCAGGCGGCTCCATCGTTTCTTCAGTGCATCTTTTGCCCAAAAGACGACAGAATTATTTTTTCATTTGCCAGCTCTTCTTTTTATTTTATTTTTTTACTTTGCTCATTTTTATTAGTTTTTTTTTTTTTTCAATCTCGCATTTGGATTTTGTATCCTTTCTCTTGATAAAATTAAACATTAAGTCTCCACACTGCCCTCCAGTTTCTCACGTGATACTATCCCTTCTATCTATCTATCTATCTATCTATCTATCTATCTATCTATCTATCTATCTATCTATCTTAGTTGGTAAATATCTATCTATCTCAGTCTGTAAATATCTATCTATCTATCTATCTATCTATCTATATATCTATCTATCTATCTATCTATCTATCTATCTATCTATCTCAATCCATAAATATATCAATCATTTTAATCAATTCACTCCAAGCAAGGCGATAACGCCACTGAGACGCAAGGCGATAACGCCACTGAGACGCAAGGCGGCTACTGGAAGTGAAAGGGAATGAAAATCTTAATCAAGAAACAAGGGCTAGACTTCTATTCCTGTTCAAAAGACAGTAGAGGAATGTGAACTGGAGGTTAGGTCAACCTAAGTTGCTTAATTATATCTCTTACTATATATATATATATATATATATATATGATAAAAATATAATTTTCTTGTTTGCTATATGCATGGGTATCATGAACAGAGCATGTGTAAATATAAAAGTCGACACTGGCTCTATGCTTGAACGCAATCTTCAGGCTATATATGTATACTATTCTGCTAGTATCTATCTATCTATCTATCTATCTATCTATCTGAGCATGTTAATATCTATCTATCTATCTATCTATCTATCTATCTATCTATCTATCTATCTATCTATCTATCTGAGCATGTTAATATCTATCTATCTATCTATCTATCTATCTATCTATCTATCTGACCATGTTAATATCTATCTATCTATCTATCTATCTATCTATCTATCTATCTATCTATCTATCTATCTATCTGACCATGTTAATATCTATCTATCTATCTATCTATCTATCTAAGCATGTTAATATCTATCTATCTATCTATCTATCTATCTATCTGAACATGTTAATATCTATCTATCTATCTATCTATCTATCTATCTATCTATCTGAGCATGTTAATATCTATCTATCTATCTTTCTATCTATCTATCTATCTATCTGAGCATGTTAATATCTATCTATCTATCTATCTATCTATCTATCTATCTGAGCATGTTATTATCTATCTATCTATCTATCTATCTATCTATCTATCTATCTATCTATCTGAGCATGTTAATATCTATCTATCTATCTATCTATCTATCTATCTATCTATCTATCTATCTATCTATCTATCTATCAATCTATCTGAGCATGTTAATATCTATCTATCTATCTATCTATCTATCTATCTATCTATCTATCATATAGGAAGAAAATGAATAATTTCCGACACCGAGGTTCGAGCGTAACCCTCTGGACTTATGAATATATGTTTTCCGCTAGGTATATAAATAGTGATGTCAGGCTACTGACTGCAGTGATTATTGACTGACTATAGAGTGAAGTTATCCAGTCGAATTAGTGTGAATTATTGTGCGTTGAGGATTTGGGTTTTCATTTAGGATTTACCAGACGTTAAGTCGAGTCGCGTTACTAACAAGGTATTCACTTAAATGGTTAATTGTCTTTGGTTAACTTTTATTTCTTTTTTCTCTCTTAAGTATTTATTTGCGGTTGTAAATAAATACTGTTTTATCTTAACAATGAAGTCTTGAGTTGTACTTATTCATTACGTACGTCACAAAACTGTCTGTCTTAACTTGGTGCGGTGTAATATTTAGGAAACCGCTTCTAAACATTCATACGTTTGCTTTCCACTAGATTCTCCATACTAATTAACCTTGTGCCAAACACTAAGTAAGCTCAGTATCTTGAAAACGAGGATGCCCTTAACAGTTGTAAGCTCTGGAAAATTTGGTCTAAACATTTGCGACATTATAATGGAAAAGTTTTGGAATTAAAGAATGTCAAAATTAGAATCTTCTTAAGAATAGTAATATAGCAACGCGAACATTTTGTCTTAGAAATTAAAAGTTTAAATAAATTTAAGGTCGGATTATAAATAAAAAAATATACGGACTTTGTGAATAGAAAAGTACTGAAATTAATTGAAACATCTTTTATCTAAACCCATTTGCAAAATATAATTTGCTATATAACCCCGTTAATAACAACAATTTGATCCTTGATTGGAGCAGCAAAGTCATTACCTTGTGACAGGTTTATAATTATCCAGTAATATGCCTTTTACCAGATTGTCTGTTATTGAAGTTATTTTTAATAGGTACAAAGAGTAATGGTTAGTAAGATGGTCTGAAAAGCAGAGGTCTCTTATCAGTCAGTTATGTGTCATGCGTGATACACGCTTAGGCGATCATGTTTCTTTCCATACCTGATTGACGAGACAGATTTTTTTCCCACAGTAGAGTTGCCATTTCCTTCTGCGGTAGATCAGTTGCCATCCAAGGCTATAGAACCCGGTCTGTCCTGCTATTTAGCCATAGCTGGGGGAGAAGAAGAGGATTCATATCTTTCCCAAGAGTATTAGCAGGTAATTGAATGTAATGGTTTTGAATTTAGTGTTATCCTTCTCCAAGACCTGTTGCCATCCAAGGCTATAGAACCCAGTCTGCCCTGCTATTTACCCATAGGTGGGAGAGAAGAAGAGGATTCATACTTTTCCCAAAGGTATTAGAACAGAATTGAATATAATGGATTTGAATTCGAAATTGTCCTTCTCTTAGACCGGTTGCCATCCACGGCTATAGAACCCAGTCTGTTTTACTATTTTACCCATAGCTGGAGGGAAGGAGAGAGATTGTCTCCACCGCGTCACTGTGAAACAGACATAAAGTATGAGAAAGAAAAAGGCACATAGGAATAGTTCACTTTTTACCGGGAGACCAACTTAAAAGAAGGAAAAGGCGTTATGAATTTCGAACTCAATCTTTATTGTATCTGTGGTGTCGATACCTAGGGATATTTCACCTTTATTTTTCTTCATCGTCAGAATCTGTACCTTTTTTTAATCAATTCACCCCAAGTAAGGTAATAATGCCACTAAGACGCAATTGGTTTACTAGAATTGAAAGAGAACGAATAGACTTCAGTAGGAAGCGAAAACCCAATACTAATCAGGAAACAACAATTATACCTCTATTCCTGTTCACCTGCTTCTTTTCTTATCTGATATCAAATTATATTGAATAAAAACACGATTTAAAGGACTGGTGAGAGAGTGAGATCTTTAAATCTGATAAATCGTATATTTCGTTAAGAAAAAAAAAGATGACAGCAATTAATAAAGAGTATCTTCATTTTATTTTTGTTTTTAACTGAATGTATAGATTTTTTATGTAGATAAGTAGAGTTATTTGATTTTTTTCAAACACGGTCAACACTTTCTGGCCGTGTTCATAGTTGATGTTATTGAATGTTGGCTTTTTCCTTTTTTATTTATTTTTAGCCTTTTTTACATATGGATGAAACTATTATATTTGTATTATCAACGAGTATGTCACGGACAGAGTTCGGCAGGTCTCCTTGTATATTGAAATGGACCTCCTTGAGCGAGGGTGTTTAGAAAATAAAACATTCTTATAATTCTAGATACATACACAAAATATCCATACATTTACTAATGATGTGTACTTTAATTATCTTGCCGTAAATCGTTCGGAACGAAGATGAAAATAAACATATTTCACTGAATAATATCGACAAGTTCTGTCTATCAAATTTTCATAAGAGTTTTAAAAATATCCGAATCAGTTTAGGTTATCGATTTTACTATATATATATATATATATATATATATATATATATATATATAATTCAAACATAGTTGCATTCCACATCACGTGACGTCCGCGTCTAACGACGAACGCTGTAAAGTGTAAACAAACTGCCAAATACAGTAATACAGTAATTCAATTAATTTCTGAGGAAGGACCGAGGTGGTCTGAAATATTAAATATATATAAAAATATAGAAATAAATACTTTCGAAAAAAAAACCCCAAAAAGCATATATATATATATGACGTTTGCTTAATGACGTAACTGTCCTGGTTTCAATTCCTGGTAGTGGATGCGCACTGCTGATGTGTCCCAAATATAGGACGAAACGCCGCCCAGTGCTTTCTGCATTCTGTTGAGGTTTCTTCTAAAAAACTCGATGAATTATTTAATTATGATATATATATATATATATATATATATATATATATATATATTGAAGTGATACAATGATCATTATTAGCGCTGACTAGAACATCTAATATCACTAATATGATCAACATATCCGGCACATATTTAAAATTATCAACATTCCCTGACAGACAGCCTTATATACACACACAGACACACACACAGACACACAGACACACAGACACACACACACACACACATATATATATATATATATATATATATATATATATATATATATATATATATATATATATATATATATATCCTGTGATGTGTTAAATTCAAGTCCTCCTTGAAAATGCAAATGAGAGAGGCGAGTTCCAATTGTAGTCGGTTTTATTATCTTCACCGAAGCGCAAATAACCATAGAATCATCCATATATTCAGTTAAATGTAAAAACAAAAACATCCTCGATAATGGCTAAAAGTATAGCCGAAAACTCACGAACATAAAGAACATTCGGACAATTTCCACATAATTTATATCCAAAAAAGAAAAAATATTAGCAGAAACATTAAATACAGAACTTATTCGCAGTAACTTGTCAGTCGTTTTTAACGAAATATATATATATATATATATATATATATATATATATATATATATATATATATATATATATCTTGTATTTAAGATCCTGAAAACATAAATATATATATAGGTTGCACAAGCGATGAGTATATTTATGTTGCACAAGCCATGAGTTAAAAAAAAGCTTCAACCAATATCAAAGTTCATTTAGGATAAATAAATATAAAAATCAAACATCTCTCTCAAAGTATTTCTAGCATCTAAAAGAATACAATAAAACACTTACAGTAAAATGGAAGTTAATAAGAAAAGCTAGAATCTGTAGGTCATTAAAAGACCCATGTCCTTTGTGCATACATGAGAAACTATATATTACTAAGTTTATAAAAAATAAAAATTTACTGAATCAGTGAAATGAAATAGGTGTTTTGTGCCGTCATTGTCAAAAATTTTCATTAAATAATATTTAAAAATAAAATTAAAATGTGCGACCTGGTAATATACATACTTATATTCGATGTGAAAAAATAATTTTATATACTGTAAGTAATTCTATTACATTTACTTGTTTTATAAAAAAATATAGTCTATTAAAATAAACAGTGAAAATATTTTAAAATTGAATTTTAAAATTGTAGTTAAATAAATCGAAATCTAACCAAAACATCTTTTAAAATTGTAGTTAAAAAACGTATTCTAACCTTAACACCTCTCTCAAAGTACTTCAAGCACTTAAAAGAATCCAATAAAACACCTACAGTAAAATGAAATTAATATGAAAAGCTAGAATATGTAGGCCATTAAATGACCCATGTCCTTTGCACGTACATAAGAAACTATATATTACTAAGTTTATAAAAATAAAAGTTTACTGAACCCGAGAAATAAATTAGCTATTTTTGCCGTCATTGTCATAAATTTTACTTAAATAATATTTAAATATAAAATTTTAAAAAATGTGACCTGGTAATATACATACTTATACTTGATATGAAAAAATAATTTTACATACTGTAAGTAATTCTAGTACATTTCCTTGTTTTAAAAAGAAATATAGTCTATTAAAAATTAAAAGTGAAAATACTTTAAAATTGTAGTTAAATAAAACGTATTCTAACCTAAACATCCCCAACAAATCATTAAAGTATACAAATAGAAAAAATGCCGTAAGAATTTTTTGCCGTTAACAATAAAATTAAAAAAAAAAACCCAGACGACATGCATTTAACGGATGTCAGAATTCCTTGAAAAATACATCCCTACCCATCCCTAAACATAAACCCATTTTCGAACGTAACTAATAACTGATAAAACAAAAGTTAATGAAAATGAACACGCTACCACCCCTTGTCTGGATGAGTGGATTTCTCTGTATCCTTGGAAAAAGTGAATTATGAATTTTTGCCGTGCCTTCAAAACTCAGTAAATTTAAAAATAAGTTACTCCAAAATTCGCTAGAGGATGAAATGGAACTAATGTATTCAATTTAATTACAAAATTAAATTCGAAGATTTTAGCTTTCATTTTTGAAACATGGTTATTACTGTGTAGTGAAAATACATATTTTAAAACAGTTAATTTATAATATATAAATATATATATATATATATATATATATATATATATATGTATGTATTGAGCGTATGCATGCGTTGTTACATTTTTATGAGGACAAACATCGTACGTATAATAGCGCCGATCGCACACAGAAACAATCACATCGATTGTATCAATGTTAATGCATTTCGTTTTATTCATTTGATTGACTTCAATCAGGCCAATGGGCATCTTTTTAATGCGCGTGCATAGTTTATTACATATATATATATATATAGACACATATAAACTAGGGTTAAACAAAGACTTGGGAATTTTAAATCTGTATAAATATTTCAATAGTTAAAAATTTCTTTAGATATAGTTAAAAAAACCTTTTTAAACAACATCTAAAATATTATCGTTAGATTTACGTTAGAAATATTCCAACACAGGTGCATTCCACATCACGTGACGTCCGCGTCTCGCGACGGACGCTACTTGAAAAGAAACTTCTGAATACAGTTATTTAATTAATTTCTGACGAAAGATCGGGGCAGATCTGAAATATCAAATATTTATATATAAAAAAATATAAATAAATACTTTCACAAAAAAAACATTCAATTTTTTTTCTTTTAATTTGCAACTTTTCAGTTGTTTTCTCCATATATATATATATATATATATATATATATATATATATATATATATATATATATATATATATATATATATAGCATACATACATACGAATGACTATGTGTCAAACACGCTCTGGTGTCCATATAAATGTTCAGCAAGCGATAAGATGCATTGATAAAAGTTCGCTGTTCGGTCAGCCATTTTGTTTGCATTTGGAGGTTACAAGTAATTTCTTCGTAATTTATATGGTGAACGCTCGCTAACTCCCTTTGGTGGGCGATAAGGACATTAGGACAGATAGGCTTCTAGATAGGATCCGCTCGGCTGGGGACAAGATGATGATGGTGATCACGTGTGTGATAAGTATATGAAGGAATTCAACCCACACACACACACACAAACAAAACACATACACAAAACACATATACATATATATAATATGATATAATTATGAAGAGTTGATTCATTTTTAAGATATATATATATATATATATATATATATATATATATATAGAAACACACACACACACTACACAAACACACACATATATATATATATATATACTAGTGTGTGTTTCGTAAGTGTGCTTGTGGGGAAAATTTAACCTTGGATTAATATATATATATATATATATATATATATATATATATATATAGAGAGAGAGAGAGAGAGAGAGAGAGAGAGTGAGAGGTGGGGAATGATAAGAAGAAGAATATTTGGAAAAGCACATAATGTTTTATATATTTATATGTAATATTTATATTTATATATTTGTATTATATATTATATACATATATGTATATATTATGTATACATTATTATATATTATATATACATTATATATATTATAAACTTATATATTTATATTTATATGTAATATTTATAATACGTATCTGTTTATAGAGAATCATTTAAATTGTTTTACTTGCATGACAGTTTTCAGAAAAATCATTTCGCTTTAACCTGTTTCCCGTTTACGACTAAAATAAAACGATTTTTTCAGAAATATATATATAAGTTAAATATATATTTGATGATTCTTTAATTTGCTTTCCTAGTATTCTTACATTTTTCAGTTTCGTTGGAGTAAGGGAATATAAAAATTTTTTCGGCAACTTTAACCGTGTTCAAGGGGCTTTTATTGTTATTTGTTATTTTATTATGTTTTTCCGTTTATGATGTAGTTTTGTGATATCGAAATAATACTATAGCATTCATTCCGTGACCCGTCTATTGAATGTGTCAGGTATTCGATTTGGAGGCGTTTCATTTAAACAAAAAAAAACAAAAAAAAACAAACAAAATCTTCAACATATCGTTGCTGAATATGGTGAGATTTATACTGGGTGCCAGATGTTTTATGTAAAGAGACTCTGTTACAGCGAGATACCTTCGGCTATTGGACCAATGTAGGATGTTATTATTATATTCCTTATTATTTTTGTAATTTTTGGGTGGTTAATTGTCTTTTCATGGCACAAGAGTCAGATAACTGGCACGTTAGGCGTCTGTTTAAGGAGGTAGTGGTATGACTGATATAGCTAATTGATTTATAACAGGAAACACAGTCTTGTACTGGGCAGTCAAATTGATACACTATATTGGTCATCGCTTGTTTAGATATTATAGCGTCATTTTGATTACTGACGACGAGGTTGGCGGTTTTCCATTTTCTGTAAGCTATTTTAAGATTTAATGTTTTTTTTATTTACTCCAGAAATATGGTGTTTGATGATTACATATATATTTTAATTACCTTCTCCGGTGAAAACAAACTATAATATAGCCCATGCTAGATAAGGCCATCACATTAGCCCAGGAAATAATAAAAATAAACACAAACGAAATCGATATCATTAAACACTCCCGTAAATCACTACTATTCGACAATGAAGTCGTATAGATAAAGCAAGAAGGGATCTTTGACATTACAATGGGAAGCTTTGACGGTGCAGGTGCGAAATCATAAGTATATATTTGCTACACGAACTAAGCAAAAAAATATAGAAATGTTTCAGGACTCGACAGGGACGACGGTTTCATGATCTTAAGAAACTATAACAAATAAAACACAGACAAAACTAGAGAAGCAATAATAAAGATTTTCTAAAATATGGACTTCGACATAGACATAAAGACTAACCTAAACGAAGTAGATTTTCTAGATGTTACCTTCAACCTAATAAGGCACATATAATCAACACAGAAAACCCATTGATAAACCACTGTACATACACACATCTTCCAATTACGCCGTCTATAATCAAACAGATACCAAAATCAATTAACAGCAGGCTTTCCGACAATTCTTCCAATGAAATCATATTTAACGAAATTAAGAAAGACTACGAAACAGCCATGAAAATAGTAGATTCCCGGCAACACTCACATACTCACCACAGAACACACACACAGACAAAAAAAAAACAACAGGAAGTGAAACATAATATGGTTCCACCCATCGTACAGTAAATATATATATATATATATATATATATATATATATATATATATATATATATATATATATATATATATTTACTATATTGTATATATATATATATACTTTACGACATATTTCGTTGAATATAAGGCAATGATGAATTTTTATTGCGTTTTTCTAGTATTCTTAATTTTTTTCCGTTTAGTAGGGGTAAGGGCCTTTGAAAATTATCCGTAGAGTCTATTGTTCCAAACGCTTTCGGCCGCTTCTTTAGTCAGTTTCAAAGGAACTTGTAGAGGACCCGTTAGGTTAAGTGCTGTATGACTTGGGAAGACGTGCGTTTTATTCCTGCTAGAAGAAGGTCCAACTGCAAGAACACTGGTGGATTCAAGTTGAGTCCAACCGAAGATGTAAAGAAAACAAACATGACCGATATATATATATATATATATATATATGTCAACAAATATATGTATTAAAGAATAAATTTCCAAGTGACAAAGATATCAACATTTGTGAGTTAACGTAGAGAGTTTGTATTTTGGTGAATGTTCCTACGTACGTGTGTGCGTGTGGGTGGGAGACGCTATCTTCTAAGAGAGCTTACATTCTAGATGTTTTCGCTGAAAAGCAAAGTGAAAAGGAGAACGAGGCGATAAGTTGCCCAGTATTTATAGTGACTGGAGAGCGACCCCTAGTGAACAGTTAGGGAACTAAGGAACAGCTAACTCCGACAAACTGTTGTTAATTGTCGTTAATTTATTTTCTTTTTTATCACGGTTGTTTTTAAGATGCAATATATATATATATATATATATATATATATATATATATAAAAATAAAAATAAACAAACCAACACTTAATATTAACTTTGAACATGGACATAATATCTTGACCGTGTTTTGAAACAAAAAAATGAATCACTTTATAAAACATATATATATATATATATATATATATATATATATATATATATATGTTGTCATCAAATATCGCGTCGGTTGTATTGAATCCTTTCTGATGCAATCACAGTTCAGATGGGCTGCTCATGTCATCCGAATGAGGGATGATCGGATACGGAAAATTCTCATGTGTAGCCACGTTTTTCAAGGAAAGCTTAACGTAAGCCGTCCTTGGTTACACTCCAAGGATAAACTTAAATACAATTCAATTGCTACATCCCTATAAGGAGTTCGAACTTGCTGTTGAAAACCGAGCAAACTGGAGAAATATCTGCTCCTGAGGTAAAACTATCTTTGAAAAGAATCGTCTCAATCATCTGAGAGAATTAAGAATTAACACTAAATCTCGGGCTAATACATCAGCCCATATGACGGTCAACCCTTCAGTATGCCCGTCGTGGGGATTTGTTTGCAAATCCCTTGCAGGATTGTTGTCTCATACGAAACATAAAAACTGAACTGAAAGACACTCATACATCGAAAACAATACATACATAATTAAGCAATTCATCGAGTCTAGAAGGAACCTCAACAGAATGCAGAAAGCACGGGACGGCCGTTTCGTCCTATATTTGGGACTCATCAGCAGTGCGCATCCACTACAGAGAATTGAAACCCTGACAGTTAGGTTGTCAAGCAAACACCATACCAACTGTTCCAACGGGCCTCGGTGACGAAGAGATAGCAAATCAGACTCAATATAGCACCGCTCGCCCACATATTCTGTGGTGGAACTCAACTGAGTCTCGTTTTATACCCATAAGACTGTGTCCCCGGCCGTCCAGTGCTTTCTGCATTCTGTTGAGGTTGCTTTCAGACTTAATGAATTACTTAATTATAATTATAAAATCCTCCTAATAATTTCTGTCACACACACACACACACACACACACACACACACACACACACACACATATATATTGTTATAAAAATTATGAGATTAGCCGATTGAGTTTCAACCTTTCGGTATCTTCAAGTAATTTCGGTCAATTGATTTCCTAACTCTCTATTTTTTTATATTAATGAATGGGTTATTATCTAAAATAAATAAAATAACACTCGACGTGAAGTGTGATAGAAGAGGATGTGGAGGAGGAGGAGGGGTGGAGGAGAAGGGCAAGTGTATTGGAAATGTATCCGTCGAGTGTTAAATGAAATATAAGTACTTTCTTTTAATCCCACTTCATATGAACTCAAAAGGAATTTTTTTAGTATGTATACAACGGGTCATAATTTCCGATCTCTCATTGAAAAGTTTTTTTTTGTACCTAGAAATGTTATGATACCTAACTTTTCTTTTTGACAAAGGTTGCAGATATTACTATGATTGTTGCATATTGCACTGTAACGATCTTTTGCTGCACGTTAGTTTTTACATTTTTGGCGTTTTGTCTTTTTATTTCGGTTTCTAAATTACTAGTACAGCTCAAGCTTAATTTAACTGTGTTTTTATTAAATATTTTATGTAATTCTGAATTTTGGGGGGAAGTGTTTAGTAAGTAATTTGAAAAATATTTTCCCTATTTTAAATTAAATCTCCAAGGGGTTAAACCAAATAATAGTTTCTTTTTATTTGAGCTTTAAATTCCAGTTTGTTTTATGCCCCTCTTCTTTTGACGTCCTTTCACATACGTCTTTTTTTTTATCTTCGAAAATTATTTTACTAGAGAAATTTCTAGATAACCTGGACTCTATTCCTTTAGGAATGTGCTTTATTATACTCGCAGGGTGGCTGGATATAACCTTCACCTATTTTAATTTTGCGTGAGTTTCAAGTTTGGGGAAACACTACCAGTTTTTGTAGATTTAATTCTATGGCCGAATCTACAATTCTCTTATTCATATCGCCCCTTATTTCAAAGTCGAGGCTTTTGAAGAATTTGAAAACCGCTTTTCTTATATCGTCATTTGTTCTTTTGTTGTCTGGCTGTTCATATGTAAATTTGTTTTGATAAAATATGTAGGTCTATTAATTCTGAAAGCTCAGTACCATCAAACGAACCTTGGGGTTTTGGCAGCAACGCTTCTTTAAATTGTGTGTTTTAGTGGGCTCAGCGGTTTTCAGTCTGCAAGTCTGGATAGTCTTCAAGAGGCAAGAGCAAGATCTAAAATGTCAACCAATCTAACAGTGACCCGATTCCACAATCCTCACTCTTTGCAAATCGCTTGCGGGTCTTACGTGCCACTTAAGATTATCACACAAAATTTCATAACTGAATTAGTTGTCAAAACCGACGGGAGAGTCCATTATATATATATATATATATATATATATATATATATATATATATATATATATATATATATATATATATATATGGTGTATTGGGGCAGCAGAGCACTATTCGAACATATATTGTCAAATATAACACAAATGAATGCCTATTATGTTTGATTAGGAGCCGTTCTAACTTCGTATAATTGCTTTAATTTCGGAAGAAAATAAAGATAACAATTGTCCAGCATTTGGATGTTTTTTTATTATGCCCTTCCTTGATCTAACCTTTCGGCTCACATGGGCCATCTTCAGAGTGGTTATATGGACATTTAAACAAAGATATTCACTATCAAAGATGATATTCTCTTATGTTGACATAGAAGATTGCTATGCCGCGATAACGGTACTACGTCAAAGAACCGTAACATGAATTTACAAACTGCATCTGCTATTCCGCGACCGTTATCGTCGCATGGCAAAGGAGATTGTAAGAAAGGAGAACTACAGGCGTTTGCACCTTGTTCTGAAGTCAAAAAACAATATCAGCCATAAACACCTTGGCTGTCTCTCTGGTGCAATACCGTTTCAACATCCTTAGCTGGACCATAGCTGACAATACGCTAATGCCAAAACGAGAAAAATTCCCACTTGCTACTACATGCATCATCCCAAAGCTGATGTTGATCGTCTCTATGTGCCCAGATCCGAAGGAGGCAGAGGATTAGTTCAACTAGAACTGTCCTACAAAACTACAACAATTGGCCTTCAAGGATACCTGGAAACTACAGAAGACTGGATGAGGATGTGTCAAAGAACATGAAAGTAGTAAGCGTCTTTATTCTGTAATAAAGGAAGCCAACAAATTCAAAATGGAGTTTCAAATGGGTGTAAAAATACAAGTAAAGCTCAGTACAAGGACTGAAGATGCAAAATGCATAAACTTAAAGCAAAAACAAATCCAACCGACCAGATACAGAAACAATGGCAAGATAATACGCTTCACGGTCAATACTCTGCCCGTACCAAACAAGCTGATATAGACAAGCCCCGTACCCATCAATGGCTATGTAGTGCAGGGTTAAAACTGAAAAGGAAGGTTTGCTGCAGAGGATCAATGCTTGTTAACTAGAAATTATCAAGCACAAATACTAAAATATTGTGTTAGCCCAAAATGCAGGTTTTGTGATAAATATCCAGAAACAATTGACCATCATGTATCAGGTTGTGAGGTACTAGCACACACTGAATATAAAATACGGCATGACAGAGTGGGCCAATATCTGCACTGGAAAATTTGCAACTTCTACGGGAAGGAAACTGCAATAAAATGGTATGAACACCACCCAGACCCAATGACGAAGGTAGGGACAATTTTATGGGACTTTACAATAGACACAGACAGAACAATCAAAGCTAATCACCCAGACATTGTTATTAGAGACCGGAAACAAAAGAATTGCCTCCTTATTGATATGGCAGTCCCTGCAGACTGCAATGTATCTTTGAAGGTCTTCAAAAAGCTATCAAAATACAAGGACCTTAAAATCGAAATCACAAAATGAGGCACATGGGAACATCTACAAACCCTGTTGTAGTTTGATCCCTTGGATTGATGTGAAAAGATTGGGATAGACTAATTGAAGGGATTCCTGGAAGCCCATGCCTCAAAGAAATAAAAATCATTGTTCTCACGACTACAGCCCACACCTTACGAAGAGATTTATCTTTGTAAAATATTTGTGTTTTTTTTGTTTGTTTTCTTCAATTGCTTATTTGAAAATGTCATAACGTCATTTCTGAACTTAGGTCTCCGGTCGTGACTCGGAAATGAATGAATACACACCAGAAATCAAAGGAAATGAAATAATAATAATAATAATAATAATTACAACCATTGAACCTGTAATAATTTTATGGGACTTTATTATGCTTACAGACGGAACAATTAAAGCTAATCGCCTAGACATAATGATCAAAGACTAGAAAAACAAATTTTGACGAAGGTGTCTGACAGGGGCTCGGCATGCCGGTCTTTCCCACAATAAAATATGGCTGTGGTGTCTCTGGATATTTTGTTTCATCCAAACTTACTTAACAAATCTTATAATTTTGAACGGGCACATTTCTACATCATTTAATATTAAATCTAGGATCACCCAGGGCGCTATCTTTGGGCTTACGATGTTCCTGATGTCCTGAAACCTGTTCTTTTATTGTCCTTTCTCCTCACTAGATTCTTCTCATTCTCTTTTACTCCAAATAACCCCTTGCGTCTTAGTGGCATTATCGCCATCTTCTGTCTTTCTGAAACCTGTTCTTTTATTGTCCTTTCTCCACACTAGATTCTTCTCATTCTCTTTTACTCCAAATAACCCCTTGCGTCTTAGTGGCATTATCGCCATCTTCTGTCTTTCTGAAACCTGTTCTTTTATTGTCCTTTCTCCACACTAGATTCTTCTCATTCTCTTTTACTCCAAATAACCCCTTGCGTCTTAGTGGCATTATCGCCATCTTCTGTCTTTCTGAAACCTGTTCTTTTATTGTCCGTTCTTCTTATTAAATATTCTGTGGTTTATGACAACATCAATAATTCCAATTGTGGTTGGGTCCCTGTGTTTGATTGGAAAATATTTTGATAGACTCTTTGAATGGATCCCTAGTAACTCAAAACTTAAACAAATAGAAAAAAATGTTCTCATAATTATAGCCACACCCTATGACGAGGTTTATCTATGCAAAATGTGGATGTGTTTATAGACTGATTTTTTTTTAGATATACAAATGTTCCGTTGAAAATGCCATTATGTCATTTCTGGTCTCGGGTTGTGACCCAGGAGGAAATGACTAAACATAAATAAAAGGAAATAATAATAATAATAATAATAATAATAATAATAATAATAATAATAATAATCGATACAATAAATACGAAAGTCAGTGTGTCCCACTTTTTCAACTTTACTCCCAGAGGCTGTAGTGCAACATATCATAACATTTTAGAATCAGGCCGACTTCTTGAACAAATTAAAGACATTCCAGACCGGATTCGGCGATTTTTTATGTGACTTTTTGCGATGAATCTTTTCTTGCGCGATAAGAATTTTTATAACTTGGAAATAGATTGGGGAATAATCGAAATTGCGAAATCCAGCGAAAGTCACCCATGAAATAAAAATAATTGTTTATAAGGAAAGTAAGGACCTACGTACATCAAACTGTCTTTAAATTAAGTGGCGACAGAAGATTTGTCGTTGAACTTTTAAAAAGTAAGCTTAAATATTAATGCAATACTTAAATGCAGCGATCAATTATATTGAGTTCTCCTGTAGTTTGCTTCTTATCGCATCAGCTCCTCCCTACCTATTTTGATGAAGGCCCAATCAAGAGCCCTTCGCAGGAGCTAGCTTAAATGCCACCCTGTCGAGCGGTAGTTAAGCTAGTAATAAATATTTGATATACTCTTTTTCGTCAACCGTTTTACACGACATAATTCGTACGCTACGCCAAGAGTCGGTTACCCTCGGGGCCAGCGCGAAGGACTTTTGTCCAGCCCGCCAACTTTAAAACCCGGACACAAATTCATTGCTGACTTCTACAAGAACTATGTTTTGCCAAACGGAAAATATAAAATCCTATTGAATGGTATCATTATTTGGAAGTACATATTCTTGTGAACAACTTTTTTTCGAAAATGAAATATACTAAAACTGTTTTTCGAACAAGGTTGGGTGATGACCACATGGATGATGTTTTCCTCATGTCATCGACAAATATTTCCCCTGATGTGGAGAAGTTATCGAACTATAAGCAGAAACAAGTGTCTCATTAAATAATTTGCCATTTTTAACTGTATTTCATTTGTAAGGAATTTGCATTTTTTGTTGTGTTAGTTGTTATCCTGTTATTTCTGCAGTAAAATAAGGAAACTTGTTTAAATAATATAACATTGTTGTTTTTCTTTAAACCTTCATACCAAGGCAGCCTACTGGATGGAGCAGTCTGAAGTCAAGACAATTTATTATAGTACATTTGATATCATGGCCCTCCTCCAAAACACTGCATAGATGTCTAACCCAATCTCTCCAAAAGGTTGCCAACCCATCATAAGAAAGATGCACTTGGTTTGGATCCAACATAAATATAAATGCCTATCTCAAAGGCTGTTTAGTGGCATGATGAAAAGAAAATGTTTGTGTGTTACACATGACTTTGCTACTTATATATTTGATTCAAGTCAAGATTCAATGTTAATTTTGTTTTGAGAAAATGCCTATAGACTGATCTTGACAGATTACTACATTGTTGTTTAGACTGGAATTCTATAAAGACTAATGGTTGAAAAAACTCAAGTTCTTGTTTATTAATAGTTTACAGATAGATCAGCTTGTTTGTTCAATTTTAAAGACAGGTAGATCAAATGCTCCGATTTGGCCACCTTTTGAAAAGAGAGACTGGAGTGACTTTCCTTAAGTAAATTGTCAATGATTTAGCCACCAAGGTAAATCATGACTTTCTGTTAAATGAAATGAATTTGAATGTGATATAAGGATAACAGGCCTGCAGTAAGCTATGGATAATTAATTAAAATATTATGCACTAAAGAACTGATATTAGTAAAAAAAATCAAATGGTGGGAAAAATTTAAAACTTAATATATCATATCATTATTTACACTATTTACATCATGACTATTGTTCTTACAAAATTTCAGCCATTGTGCCGTCTAACCTTCATCAATCCATGTAACCTACAGGAAATTCCAAACTGAATTATACTTTATTTAATCTATAAGGGTAGACTGTTCTAGTTCCACTGCTCATGTCTAAAGATATCTTGTCTAGGATATTTTTTCAGATCGTATACTGAGGTACATAGATGGTTACATGAAAAAGTAAAGAAAACTGTTTGAACTATCAGTGAGAGAAATCTGACTACTGACTCAAGCAAGTGAAGAAGTAGTCACAACAATCAGGAAGATGACGAGAACTGAACAAAGTCAAGAAAATAGCAGGTTGAAAATATCCCATAGGGCAGGGGTCAGCAACCCCAAGTCACTTGATTATAACTGGCATGCGAATGATTTTTATCTGGGACCGCCAACTTAACTGTAGTAAGGAATTTGCATTTTTTGTTGTGTTAGTTGTTATCCTGTTATTTCTGCACTGAAATAAGAAAACTTGTTTAAATCATATAACATTAACTTTGTTGTTTATTCGTTAAATATCCAGACCAAGGCAGTCTTCTGGGCGTAGCGGTCAGGGGTCGAGACAATTTATTATAGCAAATTTGATATCATGAAATTCCTCCAAGACACTGCATAGCTTTCTGGCTCTCTCACTCGAAAAGGTTGCTCGCACCCTGCACTACGCGTATATTTAGGTTAACTTAAAATCCTGCGTTCGCAAAAAAAACAAAAAAACAAAACAGGATATAGCCAACAGAATTTTTTCTAGCATACTGACAACATTGATAATGACTGAGGCGGTCGAAGTTATTTGAACAAAACTGAACTGGACTGTAAACGTTATCCTGATGTACAACATCCTGTTCGAAAATTGGTAAAATACAATAAAACATTTAACATTATCTGTAAATATTTCTGAGATGAGGTATTATGTACACTATTTACATTATTCGGACTATTGTCCTCATCTTTGTTGCCATATTTATTACAACGTTTCGGCCCTTCAGTATCTGTCTATATTTCTGAGATGAGGTATTATGTACACTATTTACATTATTCGGACTGTTGTCCTCATCTTTGTTGCCATATTTATTACAACGTTTCAGCCTTTCAGTATCTGTCTATATTTCTGAGATGAGGTATTATGTACACTATTTACATTATTCAGACTATTGTTCTCACTTTTGTTGCCATATTTATTACAACGTTTCGGTTTTTCAGTATCTGTCTATATTTCTGAGATGAGGTATTATGTACACTATTTACATTATTCGGACTATTGTCTCATCTTTGTTGCCATATTACAATGTTTCGGCTGTTGTACGCTCAGCTCTTCTTCAGGTGACTGGAATGTCGAACTGAACCCTTTATTCCCTCAAGGACACATGGCAGAGTGACAGGACCCAAAGAGTGTGAGTTCAATACCTGTTTAAAGCGGTGGAGAACCTGGAGAGGGGAATTAACAGGAGATAACTGGCAACTGACATCCATTAGATGTGGCATGTGGAACTAGAACAGTCTACTCCAACGCACGAAATAAAGGGTTCTGTTCAACATTCCAACCACCTGAAAGTCAACTCTCATAATCAGAGAAAGATTATGAGAGTTGACGAGAAAAAATGGTGTCATTTTAATATATGTATACAACTATAATCGTTACAAAATATAATAAGGATTAGTAGAAGAATATGTAGCGCCAATTAATTAAATGTTTTTCTGCTCGTTTTGAAAGTGTACATCTTTTTGTATCCCTATTTAAATTCACTATTTTTACATTTTTATTTCTTTCCTTCATTTTTTTTCTTTCTCTTTTTGTTTAATTTTTTTCTTCCAATCTTTGCTTCTTTCTTTTCCATATCTTCTTTTTCTTCTTTCTTTTTTCTTTCCTAATGTTCAGTATCTCTTTCACTGTTCAGTTTCTTTCTTTCGTTCACTCCTTTATTCG
>CAXIWW010000601.1:0-7500 GCA_964036315.1 Acanthosepion esculentum | reverse complement strand
TCTTCCCTAATTATCACGAGTATTCACGGGATAGGCATTCTGAACATTTTCTTTCAATCCCGAGAATTTACGTTCTATCACTGAAACTAAATTTACTAGCCCGAGACGCTTCGTTCACTGATAATTTCCCGTGTTTTAGTTTATATTTCTCTCAATAATTTTTTATTTTATTTTTCCCTTCAATTCTGTATATTATATATATATATATATATATATATATATATATATATATATAGATTGAAATAGTACCTCAAAGATATAAATAATATCTTGAACTAGTAAGTTATCAGGATAAAAGCAAAGCTCAATATATTGAATAGAGCAATAATAATAATAATGGGTTGAATGAAAGAATAAAATAAGAAATAAATCAAAATTTATTACATATCAAAGTTCAAACAAAGAGTACTGTCATCTTTTGAATGCATAGTTCATAAACTTTTTGACTTGGATAAATTTGTAACGATTTAACATCAAATCAGCCCGTTACTTGATGGGGTATCTTAACGGATAAGGATGTTTTTGCCGTTATAATGCATGTTTTTATATATTCTATATATTTTTTATATATTTTCAAACTGAAAATTTTTTACTCGCAGTGATGCCATTGCGGTAATAGTCCTCTGAGGAGAAGATTTTCTTTGAAAATCCATGGGTTAAGGACTTTACAGTACTCTTTGTTTGAACTTTGATATGTAATAAAGTTTGATTTATTTCTTATTTTATTCTTTCATTCAACCCATTATATATATATATATATATATATATATATATATATATATATATATATATATATATATATATATATATATATATATCGAGCGGTATTGTTACCCGACCGTAGCCGAAGTAGGTAGGGTTTCGATTCTCGATTGAGCCGATCACATCCTCTTATCTAGTCATGCTGACGAGTCCTGATAGGACGAAACGACGCGTTGTCCATGATCCATGTTTATTATACTTATATATATATATATATATATGTGTGCGTGTGTGTGTATGTGTGTGTGTGTGGGGGGGGGGTAATGCCTATACCGAGAATGATCGGGATAATAATTACAGGAAAAATTTCAAACCCATCTAACTTTCAAAATATTGCTAATTTTATTAAAAAAATATCCTCAAATTCACTTAATCAAATATAAAAATGATAATTAACCTCTTCCCTGATTATCCCGAGTATTCCCGGGGTAGGCATTCTGAACATTTTCTTACAATCCCGAGAATTTTTGTTCTATCACTGAAACTAAATTTACTATGACTCTCGAGTACTCTGTGAGTGTTTTAGTTTATATTTCTCTCAATAGATGGCGTTACCCATTGTTTGTTTCTTTTATTTTTCCCTTCAATTCTGGATACACACACACACACACACGCATGTTATTATTATCCCAGTATTCTCGGTATAGGCATTATACGCGCACACACACACACGCATACACACACACACACACACACACACCCCACACACATATACTGAGAATACTCAGTATAATAATCACAGGATAAATTTCAAACCAATATAACTTCCAAAATATTGCTAATTTTATAAAGAAATTCACTTAATCAAATGTAAAAAAGATAATTAAGCAAATAAAAATGCTTTGTTTTGCCTGGGTGATTAAAAGAAGTGAAGGGAAGATGTTAAATAAAAATGTAGTAGAAATAACATTCATAAAGGAATTCAAGAAGGAATGATCAGACTGTATCTGTGGTGTGTTGTTCATCCTGTCTTCGCTTCTGGCCGACCGGTGATCGCTAGTCGATTGGTCCCCAATTTCCTTCTCCCTCGGAGTCTCTGATGGTTTTTAATTCAGACGAAGTCCTACAACAAAGAGGCTTTTAAAATTTCTCAAGCTTACTTGATAAAGGTCGTCGGTGAACATCATATCAAGTGGGGGTTACTTCCCACCTTCGCCTCAGCCACTCAAAATCGACTTCCCTATTTTGTCTACCATCTGACCTCAAGGGTCAGCCTCGGAATATCTGTGTCAAAATCCGCTGTGATTAAAAAATAATAGCGTGGAACTATTATTTAACACTCCTTATCTAATCATTAAAAAGAGCCATTTATGAATTTTATTTCAATTACATTATTATTTAACACTCCTTACGTAATCAGTAAAAGATTCATTTATGAATTTTATTTCAACTACATTATTATTTAACACTCCCTTACCTAATCATTAAAAAGAGCCATTAATGAATTTTACTTCAATTACATTATTATTTAACACTCCTTACGTAATCAGTAAAAGACTCACTTATGAATTTTATTTCCACTACATTATTATTTAACACTCCTTAGCTAATCATTAAAAAGATTAATTTATGAATTTTATTTCAATTACATTATTATTTAACACTCCTTACGTAATCAGTAAAAGACTCACTTATGAATTTTATTTCAACTACATTATTATTTAACATTCCTTACCTAATCATTAAAAAGAGCCATTTATGAATTTTATTTCAATTACATTATTATTTAACACTCCTTACGTAATCAGTAAAAGACTCACTTATGAATTTTATTTCAATTACATTTTTATTTAACACTCCTTACGTAATCAGTAAAAGATTCATTTATGAATTTTATTTCCACTACATTATTATTTAACACTCCTTACCTAATCATTAAAAAGAGCCATTTATGAATCTAATTTCAACTACATTATTATTTAACACTCCTTACGTAATCAGTAAAAGATTAATTCATGAATTTTATTTCCACTACATTATTATTTAACAGTCCTTAGCTAATCATTAAAAAGATTAATTTATGAATTTTATTTCAATTACATTATTATTTAACACTCCTTACGTAATCAGTAAAAGATTCATTTATGAATTTTATTTCAACTACATTATTATTTAACATTCCTTACCTAATCATTAAAAAGATTAATTTATGAATTTTATTTCAATTACATTTTTATTTAACACTCCTTACGTAATCAGTAAAAGATTCATTTATGAATTTTATTTCCACTACATTATTATTTAACACTCCTTACCTAATCATTAAAAAGAGCCATTTATGAATTTTACTTCAATTACATTATTATTTAACACTCCTTACGTAATCAGTAAAAGACTCACTTATGAATTTTATTTCCACTACATTATTATTTAACACTCCTTAGCTAATCATTAAAAAGATTAATTTATGAATTTTATTTCAATTACATTATTATTTAACACTCCTTACGTAATCAGTAAAAGACTCACTTATGAATTTTATTTCAACTACATTATTATTTAACATTCCTTACCTAATCATTAAAAGAGCCATTTATGAATTTTATTTCAATTACATTATTATTTAACACTCCTTACGTAATCAGTAAAAGACTCACTTATGAATTTTATTTCAATTACATTATTATTTAACACTCCTTACGTAATCAGTAAAAGACTCACTTATGAATTTTATTTCAACTACATTATTATTTAACATTCCTTACCTAATCATTAAAAAGATTAATTTATGAATTTTATTTCAATTACATTTTTATTTAACACTCCTTACGTAATCAGTAAAAGATTCATTTATGAATTTTATTTCCACTACATTATTATTTAACACTCCTTACCTAATCATTAAAAAGAGCCATTTATGAATCTAATTTCAACTACATTATTATTTAACACTCCTTACGTAATCAGTAAAAGATTAATTCATGAATTTTATTTCCACTACATTATTATTTAACAGTCCTTAGCTAATCATTAAAAGATTAATTTATGAATTTTATTTCAATTACATTATTATTTAACACTCCTTACGTAATCAGTAAAAGATTCATTTATGAATTTTATTTCAACTACATTATTATTTAACATTCCTTACCTAATCATTAAAAAGATTAATTTATGAATTTTATTTCAATTACATTTTTATTTAACACTCCTTACGTAATCAGTAAAAGATTCATTTATGAATTTTATTTCCACTACATTATTATTTAACACTCCTTACCTAATCATTAAAAAGTGCCATTTATGAATTTTATTTCAATTACATTATTATTTGACACTCCTTACGTAATCAGTAAAAGACTCACTTATGAATTTTATTTCAATTACATTATTATTTAACACTCCTTACGTAATCAGTAAAAGACTCACTTATGAATTTTATTTCAACTACATTATTATTTAACATTCCTTACCTAATCATTAAAAAGATTAATTTATGAATTTTATTTCAATTACATTATTATTTAACACTCCTTACGTAATCAGTAAAAGACTCACTTATGAATTTTATTTCAACTACATTATTATTTAACATTCCTTACCTAATCATTAAAAAGATTAATTTATGAATTTTATTTCAATTACATTTTTATTTAACACTCCTTACGTAATCAGTAAAAGATTCATTCATGAATTTTATTTCCACTACATTTATTATTTAACGCTCCTTACCTAATCATTAAAAAGAGCCATTTATGAATTTAATTTCAACTACATTATTATTTAACACTCCTTACGTAATCAGTAAAAGATTAATTCATGAATTTTATTTCCACTACATTATTATTTAACACTCCTTAGCTAATCATTAAAAAGATTAATTCATGAATTTAATTTCAACTACATTATTATTTAACACTCCTTACCTAATCATTAAAAATATTAATTTATGAATTTTATTTCCACTACATTATTATTTAACAGTTCGGGGTGCGTATTATAGACAAGCGCTTACTATGAAGTAATAAGTACAGTTCTTTGATTATTGTGAATTGTAACCATTCTCATAGGAATAAACCAATACACACAATAATCGAAATTAATCAATTTTGGAAAGGCAGCATATTGAATATTATGAAGAATTCGCAGGAATCGATAACAGAATAATATTGCATCAAATGTACTGATAACTTGGAATGGATAAGACACAAGTCTTTCTTTTATTAGAGATTTATTCAGTATTTTGTTACACTTATGATGGATGATCTTGTCGCTTTTCAGAAACTAAATCGATTCCAGGAACAAATCAGAGAGACGTATACGTTTGTCATATTCCATTGGCAGTCTTGCACGAAATTGGGTTTTGATCATAGACATTGTTCAAAAACATTGTTCCTAAAGTTAAGTAGACGAGTACGGCAACATTTTGTATTGTTATTTTTTTTACTTTAAGGCGATAAAGCCGCTAAGGCGCAAAAATTAGAGAAAATGGATGAAAGAAAATGAGTAGAAGATTATTCAAGATATAGAAAGAGAGAGAGAGAGAGAAAGAGAGGGATACATGAGAAAGAAAGAAAGAAAGAAGAGAGAGAGAAAGAAATAGAGAAAGAGAGAGAGAAAAAGCGAGAGAGAGAGAGAAAGAGAGATTGAGAAAGAGATAGAAAGAGAGAGAGAGCTTGAGAAAGAGAGAGAAAGAGAAAGAGTGAGAAAGATAAAAGGAGAGATAAAGAGAGAGAGAGAGAGAGAGAAAGAGATCTAGAAAAAGAGAGATATAAAGAAACAAAAGAGAGATAAAAAGCGAGGCAGAAATAGAGATAGAGAGAGAAAGAGAGAGAGAAAGACAGACAGTAAGAGAAAGCGCGCGCAAGAGAAAGAGAGCACGAGAAAAAGATAGAAAAGGAAATAGAGCATGAGAAAGAAAGAGAAAAACGGAGAGAAAAATAAAAGGAGTGAAAGAGAGAGTGAGAGAAAGATAGAGACAGAGATAGAAAAAAGTGTGAGAGAGGGAGAGTAATGAAAGAATAAGATGACCGTAGATGACGATTAACATTGAATTTAATTTTTGTAGATCATATCTGGGAAGAGAGGAGATCGAGAAGGTCGAGAGAAGAAAACGTTAGCATAGAACTTACGGCGATATCGAGTCATTTCAATTGTAAAATGATAAGACCTAGCTGCCTAGTACTACGTCAATCAAAATAACAAAGAGGAAAGCCCAATAAAACGATTACCATGAAAATACGTATAAAGTCACAGGGATGCAACAATACGGCTGTGGGAAAGTGACTGAAGCTGAGATGCCAGGTCAGGACCAATAACATTGCAGATTCTTTTTAAAAAATTTTTCAAGAATCTCTGAATACATTGCAGAGGCATCACACGAAATGTGATAGACGTATTCAATTCAGGGACGAATGGTAGAATTATGAATGTGTAAAATAGCTTCTGGCATGAAAAAATCTCTAGCACGACACAGGGAACTAAATTTCCTAGAAGCAGAACTAGCAATTAATTCGATATAAGTTTTCCACTTCATATCAGAGGAAAATGTTAGTCCGAGAAAGCATAATGGAGCTTAGCTGATGGAAAGCAAAACAAGGTTCACTATGATAATTAAAAGAGGACCGTTTCGTATTGGCGGTGTTAAAATTAACAAGCCATTCCTTGCACTAGTTAGCAACAGACTAACCTCAAATGTCAGCCTCAGAAGGTCTGCGTCAAAATATACTGCGACTAAAATATAATAGTTTGAAACTATTCATTTATTAATTTTGTTTAATCATATTTTACACTTTATGATGGACTATGAAAGAATAAGATGACCGAAGATGACGATTAACATTGAATTTAATTTTTGAAGATCCTATCTGAGAGGAGAGGAGACTAAGAATCCCGAGAGAAGAAAACGTTAGCATAGAACTTACGGCTATATTGAGTCATTTCACTTGTAAAATGATGAGACCTAGCTGCCTAGTACTACGTCCCTTGTTCTCTTCTCAACCATTTCTCTGCATGTCTCAGCTGCCGCTGCATCCAACATGTAGTAAGATCGTCTAGTGGTATTATTTCCAATTTGTTACAGGAATAAAAACTTCAACACGATTGTTAATCTTAACTATTTTATTATTGTTAATTAATCTTACATCCTAACTAACTTTCACTGGGGCAACCGGCCCGCAGCGATCGGAAAACACGTCCGATCTCTGCTAGCAACAAGTCGAAATCCCGTCTAAAACTTGACTTTTACACACAGCTAACTCTCTTCCGCTCGTCAACACCTGAAAGCTAACTTCCCTTGTTTTGTTTAACCTGACCTTATCTGACCCTGACACCTGCACAGAATACAGAATAAACTACTCTTTCTAAAATAATAGTCAACCCCCATTATTCGACATAAATAGTTGCGTCATCAGCATAGATACTGTTGTGGACTGATCCGGATTTACCCATAGTGAACGGATGGATTCGTTCAGGTCACTATAAAGTCGACACCTTTGCCCAACCAAAGGAGAACCGCTGAGAACAGCTTAGAACCGCTTAGCGCACGTCCGCCTAGAGCACGTGATTGCGACTGACTTATTGTATGTAATTATGTATTCTTAATACATTTCTTATTCCTTCTATTCCTGTCTTGTGTTCTTATTATTTTATTGTTATTTCTACGATATAACAGATACCGATTTGAGGACTGATGACATCGGGGACGTCCTTGACGAAGATTAAGAACAATGTAGGTCCGAGGATAGGGCCGTGGAGGGGCACCAGATTTTTGCCAGAATGGCTGTTCAAGACAAATTT
>CAXIWW010000600.1:0-22668 GCA_964036315.1 Acanthosepion esculentum | reverse complement strand
AATTTCATAGGGCCAGTTGCCAAGTTAATAGGGCCATTTGCCAATTTCATAGGGTCTTGTAGGGCCTGCCTGCTTGCCAATTTCATAGGGCCAGTTGTCAAGTTAATAGGGCCATTTGCCAATTTCATAGGGCCAGTTGCCAAGTTAATAGGGCCATTTGCCAATTTCATAGGGTCTTGTAGGGCCTGCCTGCTTGCCAATTCCATAGGGCCAGTTGCCAAGTTAATAGGGCCATTTGCCAATTTCATAGGGTCTTGTAGGGCCTGCCTGCTTGCCAATTTCATAGGGCCAGTTGCCAAGTTAATAGGGCCATTTGCCAATTTCATAGGGCCAGTTGCCAAGTTAATAGGGCCATTTGCCAATTTCATAGGGTCTTGTAGGGCCTGCCTGCTTGCATTCAATTTCATAGGGCCAGTTGTCAAGTTAATAGGGCCATTTGCCAATTTCATAGGGCCAGTTGCCAAGTTAATAGGGCCATTTGCCAATTTCATAGGGTCTTGTAGGGCCTGCCTGCTTGCCAATTCCATAGGGCCAGTTGCCAAGTTAATAGGGCCATTTGCCAATTTCATAGGGTCTTGTAGGGCCTGCCTGCTTGCCAATTTCATAGGGCCAGTTGCCAAGTTAATAGGGCCATTTGCCAATTTCATAGGGCCAGTTGCCAAGTTAATAGCGCCATTTGCCAATTTCATAGGGTCTTGTAGGGCCTGCCTGCTTGCCAATTTCATAGGCTCAATTAGCAAGTACATAGGGCCATTTGCCAATTTCATAGGGCCAGTTGCCAAGTTAATAGGGCCATTTGCCAATTTCATAGGGTCTTGTAGGGCCTGCCTGCTTGCCAATTTCATAGGGCCAGTTGCCAAGTTAATATGGCCATTTGCCAATTTCATAGGGTCTTGTAGGGCCTGCCTGCTTGCCAATTTCATAGGGCCAGTTGCCAAGTTAATAGGGCCATTTGCCAATTTCATAGGGCCAGTTGCCAAGTTAATAGGGCCATTTGCCAATTTCATAGGGTCTTGTAGGGCCTGCCAGCTTGCCAATTTCATAGGGCCAGTTGCCAAGTTAATAGGGCCATTTGCCAATTTCATAGGGTCTTGTAGGGCCTGCCTGCTTGCCAATTTCATAGGGCCAGTTGCCAAGTTAATAGGGCCATTTGCCAATTTCATAGGGTCTTGTAGGGCCTGCCTGCTTGCCAATTTCATAGGGCCAGTTGTCAAGTTAATAGGGCCATTTGCCAATTTCATAGGGCCAGTTGCCAAGTTAATAGGGCCATTTGCCAATTTCATAGGGTCTTGTAGGGCCTGCCTGCTTGCCAATTCCATAGGGCCAGTTGCCAAGTTAATAGGGCCATTTGCCAATTTCATAGGGTCTTGTAGGGCCTGCCTGCTTGCCAATTTCATAGGGCCAGTTGCCAAGTTAATAGGGCCATTTGCCAATTTCATAGGGCCAGTTGCCAAGTTAATAGCGCCATTTGCCAATTTCATAGGGTCTTGTAGGGCCTGCCTGCTTGCCAATTTCATAGGCTCAATTAGCAAGTACATAGGGCCATTTGCCAATTTCATAGGGCCAGTTGCCAAGTTAATAGGGCCATTTGCCAATTTCATAGGGTCTTGTAGGGCCTGCCTGCTTGCCAATTTCATAGGGCCAGTTGCCAAGTTAATATGGCCATTTGCCAATTTCATAGGGTCTTGTAGGGCCTGCCTGCTTGCCAATTTCATAGGGCCAGTTGCCAAGTTAATAGGGCCATTTGCCAATTTCATAGGGCCAGTTGCCAAGTTAATAGGGCCATTTGCCAATTTCATAGGGTCTTGTAGGGCCTGCCAGCTTGCCAATTTCATAGGGCCAGTTGCCAAGTTAATAGGGCCATTTGCCAATTTCATAGGGTCTTGTAGGGCCTGCCTGCTTGCCAATTTCATAGGGCCAGTTGCCAAGTTAATAGGGCCATTTGCCAATTTCATAGGGTCTTGTAGGGCCTGCCTGCTTGCCAATTTCATAGGGCCAGTTGCCAAGTTAATAGGGCCATTTGCCAATTTCATAGGGTCTTGTAGGCCTGCCTGCTTGCCAATTTCATAGGGCCAGTTGCCAAGTTAATAGGGCCATTTGCCAATTTCATAGGGCCAGTTGCCAAGTTAATAGGGCCATTTGCCAATTTCATAGGGTCTTGTAGGGCCTGCCTGCTTGCCAATTTCATAGGGCCAGTTGCCAAGTTAATAGGGCCATTTGCCAATTTCATAGGGCCAGTTGCCAAGTTAATAGGGCCATTTGCCAATTTCATAGGGTCTTGTAGGGCCTGCCTGCTTGCCAATTTCATAGGGCCAGTTGTCAAGTTAATAGGGCCATTTGCCAATTTCATAGGGCCAGTTGCCAAGTTAATAGGGCCATTTGCCAATTTCATAGGGTCTTGTAGGGCCTGCCTGCTTGCCAATTCCATAGGGCCAGTTGCCAAGTTAATAGGGCCATTTGCCAATTTCATAGGGTCTTGTAGGGCCTGCCTGCTTGCCAATTTCATAGGGCCAGTTGCCAAGTTAATAGGGCCATTTGCCAATTTCATAGGGCCAGTTGCCAAGTTAATAGCGCCATTTGCCAATTTCATAGGGTCTTGTAGGGCCTGCCTGCTTGCCAATTTCATAGGCTCAATTAGCAAGTACATAGGGCCATTTGCCAATTTCATAGGGCCAGTTGCCAAGTTAATAGGGCCATTTGCCAATTTCATAGGGTCTTGTAGGGCCTGCCTGCTTGCCAATTTCATAGGGCCAGTTGCCAAGTTAATATGGCCATTTGCCAATTTCATAGGGTCTTGTAGGGCCTGCCTGCTTGCCAATTTCATAGGGCCAGTTGCCAAGTTAATAGGGCCATTTGCCAATTTCATAGGGCCAGTTGCCAAGTTAATAGGGCCATTTGCCAATTTCATAGGGTCTTGTAGGCCTGCCAGCTTGCCAATTTCATAGGGCCAGTTGCCAAGTTAATAGGGCCATTTGCCAATTTCATAGGGTCTTGTAGGCCTGCCTGCTTGCCAATTTCATAGGGCCAGTTGCCAAGTTAATAGGGCCATTTGCCAATTTCATAGGGCCAGTTGCCAAGTTAATAGGGCCATTTGCCAATTTCATAGGGCCAGTTGCCAAGTTAATAGGGCCATTTGCCAATTTCATAGGGTCTTGTAGGGCCTGCCTGCTTGCCAATTTCATAGGGCCAGTTGCCAAGTTAATAGGGCCATTTGCCAATTTCATAGGGCCAGTTGCCAAGTTAATAGGGCCATTTGCCAATTTCATAGGGTCTTGTAGGGCCTGCCTGCTTGCCAATTACATAGGCTCAATTAGCAAGTACATAGGGCCAGTTGCCAAGTTAATAGGGCCATTTGCCAATTTCATAGGGTCTTGTAGGGCCTGCCTGCTTGCCAATTTCATAGGGCCAGTTGCCAAGTTAATAGGGCCATTTGCCAATTTCATAGGGCCAGTTGCCAAGTTAATAGGGCCATTTGCCAATTTCATAGGGTCTTGTAGGGCCTGCCTGCTTGCCAATTTCATAGGGCCAGTTGCCAAGTTAATAGGGCCATTTGCCAATTTCATAGGGCCAGTTGCCAAGTTAATAGGGCCATTTGCCAATTTCATAGGGTCTTGTAGGGCCTGCCTGCTTGCCAATTTCATAGGGCCAGTTGCCAAGTTAATAGGGCCATTTGCCAATTTCATAGGGTCTTGTAGGGCCTGCCTGCTTGCCAATTACATAGGCTCAATTAGCAAGTACATAGGGCCAGTTGCCAAGTTAATAGGGCCATTTGCCAATTTCATAGGGCCAGTTGCCAAGTTAATAGGGCCATTTGCCAATTTCATAGGGTCTTGTAGGGCCTGCCTGCTTGCCAATTTCATAGGGCCAGTTGCCAAGTTAATAGGGCCATTTGCCAATTTCATAGGGTCTTGTAGGGCCTGCCTGCTTGCCAATTTCATAGGGCCAGTTGCCAAGTTAATAGGGCCATTTGCCAATTTCATAGGGCCAGTTGCCAAGTTAATAGGGCCATTTGCCAATTTCATAGGGTCTTGTAGGGCCTGCCTGCTTGCCAATTACATAGGCTCAATTAGCAAGTACATAGGGCCAGTTGCCAAGTTAATAGGGCCATTTGCCAATTTCATAGGGTCTTGTAGGGCCTGCCTGCTTGCCAATTTCATAGGGCCAGTTGCCAAGTTAATAGGGCCATTGGCCAATTTCATAGGGCCAGTTGCCAAGTTAATAGGGCCATTTGCCAATTTCATAGGGTCTTGTAGGGCCTGCCTGCTTGCCAATTTCATAGGACCAGTTGCCAAGTTAATAGGGCCATTTGCCAATTTCATAGGGCCAGTTGCCAAGTTAATAGGGCCATTTGCCAATTTCATAGGGTCTTGTAGGGCCTGCCTGCTTGCCAATTTCATAGGGCCAGTTGCCAAGTTAATAGGGCCATTTGCCAATTTCATAGGGCCAGTTGCCAAGTTAATAGGGCCATTTGCCAATTTCATAGGGTCTTGTAGGGCCTGCCTGCTTGCCAATTTCATAGGGCCAGTTGCCAAGTTAATAGGGCCATTTGCCAATTTCATAGGGTCTTGTAGGGCCTGCCTGCTTGCCAATTACATAGGCTCAATTAGCAAGTACATAGGGCCAGTTGCCAAGTTAATAGGGCCATTTGCCAATTTCATAGGGTCTTGTAGGGCCTGCCTGCTTGCCAATTTCATAGGGCCAGTTGCCAAGTTAATAGGGCCATTTGCCAATTTCATAGGGCCAGTTGCCAAGTTAATAGGGCCATTTGCCAATTTCATAGGGTCTTGTAGGGCCTGCCTGCTTGCCAATTTCATAGGGCCAGTTGCCAAGTTAATAGGGCCATTTGCCAATTTCATAGGGCCAGTTGCCAAGTTAATAGGGCCATTTGCCAATTTCATAGGGTCTTGTAGGGCCTGCCTGCTTGCCAATTACATAGGCTCAATTAGCAAGTACATAGGGCCAGTTGCCAAGTTAATAGGGCCATTTGCCAATTTCATAGGGTCTTGTAGGGCCTGCCTGCTTGCCAATTTCATAGGGCCAGTTGCCAAGTTAATAGGGCCATTTGCCAATTTCATAGGGCCAGTTGCCAAGTTAATAGGGCCATTTGCCAATTTCATAGGGTCTTGTAGGGCCTGCCTGCTTGCCAATTTCATAGGGCCAGTTGCCAAGTTAATAGGGCCATTTGCCAATTTCATAGGGTCTTGTAGGGCCTGCCTGCTTGCCAATTTCATAGGGCCAGTTGCCAAGTTAATAGGGCCATTTGCCAATTTCATAGGGTCTTGTAGGGCCTGCCTGCTTGCCAATTTCATAGGGCCAGTTGCCAAGTTAATAGGGCCATTTGCCAATTTCATAGGGCCAGTTGCCAAGTTAATAGGGCCATTTGCCAATTTCATAGGGTCTTGTAGGGCCTGCCTGCTTGCCAATTTCATAGGGCCAGTTGCCAAGTTAATAGGGCCATTTGCCAATTTCATAGGGCCAGTTGCCAAGTTAATAGGGCCATTTGCCAATTTCATAGGGTCTTGTAGGGCCTGCCTGCTTGCCAATTACATAGGCTCAATTAGCAAGTACATAGGGCCAGTTGCCAAGTTAATAGGGCCATTTGCCAATTTCATAGGGTCTTGTAGGGCCTGCCTGCTTGCCAATTTCATAGGGCTAGTTGCCAAGTTAATAGGGCCATTTGCCAATTTCATAGGGCCAGTTGCCAAGTTAATAGGGTCATTTGCCAATTTCATAGGGCCAGTTGCCAAGTTAATAGGGCCATTTGCCAATTTCATAGGGTCTTGTAGGGCCTGCCTGCTTGCCAATTTCATAGGGCCAGTTGCCAAGTTAATAGGGCCATTTGCCAATTTCATAGGGCCAGTTGCCAAGATAATAGGGCCATTTGCCAATTTCATAGGGTCTTGTAGGGCCTGCCTGCTTGCCAATTACATAGGCTCAATTAGCAAGTACATAGGGCCAGTTGCCAAGTTAATAGGGCCATTTGCCAATTTCATAGGGTCTTGTAGGGCCTGCCTGCTTGCCAATTTCATAGGGCCAGTTGCCAAGTTAATAGGGCCATTTGCCAATTTCATAGGGCCAGTTGCCAAGTTAATAGGGCCATTTGCCAATTTCATAGGGTCTTGTAGGGCCTGCCTGCTTGCCAATTTCATAGGGCCAGTTGCCAAGTTAATAGGGCCATTTGCCAATTTCATAGGGTCTTGTAGGGCCTGCCTGCTTGCCAATTTCATAGGGCCAGTTGCCAAGTTAATAGGGCCATTTGCCAATTTCATAGGGTCTTGTAGGGCCTGCCTGCTTGCCAATTTCATAGGGCCAGTTGCCAAGTTAATAGGGCCATTTGCCAATTTCATAGGGCCAGTTGCCAAGTTAATAGGGCCATTTGCCAATTTCATAGGGTCTTGTAGGGCCTGCCTGCTTGCCAATTTCATAGGGCCAGTTGCCAAGTTAATAGGGCCATTTGCCAATTTCATAGGGCCAGTTGCCAAGTTAATAGGGCCATTTGCCAATTTCATAGGGTCTTGTAGGGCCTGCCTGCTTGCCAATTACATAGGCTCAATTAGCAAGTACATAGGGCCAGTTGCCAAGTTAATAGGGCCATTTGCCAATTTCATAGGGTCTTGTAGGGCCTGCCTGCTTGCCAATTTCATA
This sequence comes from Acanthosepion esculentum, assembly GCA_964036315.1. Taxonomy (NCBI): domain Eukaryota; kingdom Metazoa; phylum Mollusca; class Cephalopoda; order Sepiida; family Sepiidae; genus Acanthosepion; species Acanthosepion esculentum. The sequence goes on along the minus strand of CAXIWW010000600.1, from coordinate 16,023 downwards.
GGGCTAGTTGCCAAGTTAATAGGGCCATTTGCCAATTTCATAGGGCCAGTTGCCAAGTTAATAGGGTCATTTGCCAATTTCATAGGGCCAGTTGCCAAGTTAATAGGGCCATTTGCCAATTTCATAGGGTCTTGTAGGGCCTGCCTGCTTGCCAATTTCATAGGGCCAGTTGCCAAGTTAATAGGGCCATTTGCCAATTTCATAGGGCCAGTTGCCAAGTTAATAGGGCCATTTGCCAATTTCATAGGGCCAGTTGCCAAGTTAATAGGGCCATTTGCCAATTTCATAGGGTCTTGTAGGGCCTGCCTGCTTGCCAATTTCATAGGGCCAGTTGCCAAGTTAATAGGGCCATTTGCCAATTTCATAGGGTCTTGTAGGGCCTGCCTGCTTGCCAATTTCATAGGACCAGTTGCCAAGTTAATAGGGCCATTTGCCAATTTCATAGGGCCAGTTGCCAAGTTAATAGGGCCATTTGCCAATTTCATAGGGTCTTGTAGGGCCTGCCTGCTTGCCAATTTCATAGGGCTAGTTGCCAAGTTAATAGGGCCATTTGCCAATTTCATAGGGCCAGTTGCCAAGTTAATAGGGCCATTTGCCAATTTCATAGGGTCTTGTAGGGCCTGTCTGCTTGCCAATTACATAGGCTCAATTAGCAAGTACATAGGGCCAGTTGCCAAGTTAATAGGGCCATTTGCCAATTTCATAGGGTCTTGTAGGGCCTGCCTGCTTGCCAATTTCATAGGGCCAGTTGCCAAGTTAATAGGGCCATTTGCCAATTTCATAGGGCCAGTTGCCAAGTTAATAGGGCCATTTGCCAATTTCATAGGGTCTTGTAGGGCCTGCCTGCTTGCCAATTTCATAGGGCCAGTTGTCAAGTTAATAGGGCCATTTGCCAATTTCATAGGGCCAGTTGCCAAGTTAATAGGGCCATTTGCCAATTTCATAGGGTCTTGTAGGGCCTGCCTGCTTGCCAATTCCATAGGGCCAGTTGCCAAGTTAATAGGGCCATTTGCCAATTTCATAGGGTCTTGTAGGGCCTGCCTGCTTGCCAATTTCATAGGGCCAGTTGCCAAGTTAATAGGGCCATTTGCCAATTTCATAGGGCCAGTTGCCAAGTTAATAGCGCCATTTGCCAATTTCATAGGGTCTTGTAGGGCCTGCCTGCTTGCCAATTTCATAGGCTCAATTAGCAAGTACATAGGGCCATTTGCCAATTTCATAGGGCCAGTTGCCAAGTTAATAGGGCCATTTGCCAATTTCATAGGGTCTTGTAGGGCCTGCCTGCTTGCCAATTTCATAGGGCCAGTTGCCAAGTTAATATGGCCATTTGCCAATTTCATAGGGTCTTGTAGGGCCTGCCTGCTTGCCAATTTCATAGGGCCAGTTGCCATGTTAATAGGGCCATTTGCCAATTTCATAGGGCCAGTTGCCAAGTTAATAGGGCCATTTGCCAATTTCATAGGGTCTTGTAGGGCCTGCCTGCTTGCCAATTTCATAGGGCCAGTTGCCAAGTTAATAGGGCCATTTGCCAATTTCATAGGGCCAGTTGCCAAGTTAATAGGGCCATTTGCCAATTTCATAGGGTCTTGTAGGGCCTGCCTGCTTGCCAATTTCATAGGGCCAGTTGCCAAGTTAATAGGGCCATTTGCCAATTTCATAGGGTCTTGTAGGGCCTGCCTGCTTGCCAATTACATAGGCTCAATTAGCAAGTACATAGGGCCAGTTGCCAAGTTAATAGGGCCATTTGCCAATTTCATAGGGTCTTGTAGGGCCTGCCTGCTTGCCAATTTCATAGAGCCAGTTGCCAAGTTAATAGGGCCATTTGCCAATTTCATAGGGCCAGTTGCCAAGTTAATAGGGCCATTTGCCAATTTCATAGGGTCTTGTAGGGCCTGCCTGCTTGCCAATTACATAGGCTCAATTAGCAAGTACATAGGGCCAGTTGCCAAGTTAATAGGGCCATTTGCCAATTTCATAGGGCCAGTTGCCAAGTTAATAGGGCCATTTGCCAATTTCATAGGGTCTTGTAGGGCCTGCCTGCTTGCCAATTCCATAGGGCCAGTTGCCAAGTTAATAGGGCCATTTGCCAATTTCATAGGGCCAGTTGCCAAGTTAATAGGGCCATTTGCCAATTTCATAGGGTCTTGTAGGGCCTGCCTGCTTGCCAATTTCATAGGGCCAGTTGCCAAGTTAATAGGGCCATTTGCCAATTTCATAGGACCAGTTGCCAAGTTAATAGGGCCATTTGCCAATTTCATAGGGTCTTGTAGGGTCTGCCTGCTTGCCAATTTCATAGGGCCAGTTGCCAAGTTAATAGGGCCATTTGCCAATTTCATAGGGTCTTGTAGGGCCTGCCTGCTTGCCAATTTCATAGGGCCAGTTGCTAAGTTAATAGGGCCATTTGCCAATTTCATAGGGCCATTTGCCAAGTTAATAGGGCCATTTGCCAATTTCATAGTGTCTTGTAGGGCCTGTCTGCTTGCCAATTTCATAGGGCCAGTTGCCAAGTTAATAGGGCCATTTGCCAATTTCATAGGGCCAGTTGCCAAGTTAATAGGGCCATTTGCCAATTTCATAGGGCCAGTTGCCAAGTTAATAGGGCCATTTGCCAATTTCATCGGGTCTTGTAGGGCCTGCCAGCTTGCCAATTTCATAGGGCCAGTTGCCAAGTTAATAGGGCCATTTGCCAATTTCATAGGGTCTTGTAGGGCCTGCCTGCTTGCCAAGTTAATAGGGCCATTTGCCAATTTCATAGGGCCAGTTGCCAAGTTAATAGGGCCATTTGCCAATTTCATAGGGTCTTGTAGGGCCTGCCTGCTTGCCAATTTCATAGGGCCAGTTGCCAAGTTAATAGGGCCATTTGCCAATTTCATAGGGCCAGTTGCCAAGTTAATAGGGCCATTTGCCAATTTCATAGGGTCTTGTAGGGCCTGCCTGCTTGCCAATTACATAGGCTCAATTAGCAAGTACATAGGGCCAGTTGCCAAGTTAATAGGGCCATTTGCCAATTTCATAGGGTCTTGTAGGGCCTGCCTGCTTGCCAATTTCATAGGGCTAGTTGCCAAGTTAATAGGGCCATTTGCCAATTTCATAGGGCCAGTTGCCAAGTTAATAGGGTCATTTGCCAATTTCATAGGGCCAGTTGCCAAGTTAATAGGGCCATTTGCCAATTTCATAGGGTCTTGTAGGGCCTGCCTGCTTGCCAATTTCATAGGGCCAGTTGCCAAGTTAATAGGGCCATTTGCCAATTTCATAGGGCCAGTTGCCAAGTTAATAGGGCCATTTGCCAATTTCATAGGGCCAGTTGCCAAGTTAATAGGGCCATTTGCCAATTTCATAGGGTCTTGTAGGGCCTGCCTGCTTGCCAATTTCATAGGGCCAGTTGCCAAGTTAATAGGGCCATTTGCCAATTTCATAGGGTCTTGTAGGGCCTGCCTGCTTGCCAATTTCATAGGACCAGTTGCCAAGTTAATAGGGCCATTTGCCAATTTCATAGGGCCAGTTGCCAAGTTAATAGGGCCATTTGCCAATTTCATAGGGTCTTGTAGGGCCTGCCTGCTTGCCAATTTCATAGGGCTAGTTGCCAAGTTAATAGGGCCATTTGCCAATTTCATAGGGCCAGTTGCCAAGTTAATAGGGCCATTTGCCAATTTCATAGGGTCTTGTAGGGCCTGTCTGCTTGCCAATTACATAGGCTCAATTAGCAAGTACATAGGGCCAGTTGCCAAGTTAATAGGGCCATTTGCCAATTTCATAGGGTCTTGTAGGGCCTGCCTGCTTGCCAATTTCATAGGGCCAGTTGCCAAGTTAATAGGGCCATTTGCCAATTTCATAGGGCCAGTTGCCAAGTTAATAGGGCCATTTGCCAATTTCATAGGGTCTTGTAGGGCCTGCCTGCTTGCCAATTTCATAGGGCCAGTTGTCAAGTTAATAGGGCCATTTGCCAATTTCATAGGGCCAGTTGCCAAGTTAATAGGGCCATTTGCCAATTTCATAGGGTCTTGTAGGGCCTGCCTGCTTGCCAATTCCATAGGGCCAGTTGCCAAGTTAATAGGGCCATTTGCCAATTTCATAGGGTCTTGTAGGGCCTGCCTGCTTGCCAATTTCATAGGGCCAGTTGCCAAGTTAATAGGGCCATTTGCCAATTTCATAGGGCCAGTTGCCAAGTTAATAGCGCCATTTGCCAATTTCATAGGGTCTTGTAGGGCCTGCCTGCTTGCCAATTTCATAGGCTCAATTAGCAAGTACATAGGGCCATTTGCCAATTTCATAGGGCCAGTTGCCAAGTTAATAGGGCCATTTGCCAATTTCATAGGGTCTTGTAGGGCCTGCCTGCTTGCCAATTTCATAGGGCCAGTTGCCAAGTTAATATGGCCATTTGCCAATTTCATAGGGTCTTGTAGGGCCTGCCTGCTTGCCAATTTCATAGGGCCAGTTGCCAAGTTAATAGGGCCATTTGCCAATTTCATAGGGCCAGTTGCCAAGTTAATAGGGCCATTTGCCAATTTCATAGGGTCTTGTAGGGCCTGCCTGCTTGCCAATTTCATAGGGCCAGTTGCCAAGTTAATAGGGCCATTTGCCAATTTCATAGGGCCAGTTGCCAAGTTAATAGGGCCATTTGCCAATTTCATAGGGTCTTGTAGGGCCTGCCTGCTTGCCAATTTCATAGGGCCAGTTGCCAAGTTAATAGGGCCATTTGCCAATTTCATAGGGTCTTGTAGGGCCTGCCTGCTTGCCAATTACATAGGCTCAATTAGCAAGTACATAGGGCCAGTTGCCAAGTTAATAGGGCCATTTGCCAATTTCATAGGGTCTTGTAGGGCCTGCCTGCTTGCCAATTTCATAGAGCCAGTTGCCAAGTTAATAGGGCCATTTGCCAATTTCATAGGGCCAGTTGCCAAGTTAATAGGGCCATTTGCCAATTTCATAGGGTCTTGTAGGGCCTGCCTGCTTGCCAATTACATAGGCTCAATTAGCAAGTACATAGGGCCAGTTGCCAAGTTAATAGGGCCATTTGCCAATTTCATAGGGCCAGTTGCCAAGTTAATAGGGCCATTTGCCAATTTCATAGGGTCTTGTAGGGCCTGCCTGCTTGCCAATTCCATAGGGCCAGTTGCCAAGTTAATAGGGCCATTTGCCAATTTCATAGGGCCAGTTGCCAAGTTAATAGGGCCATTTGCCAATTTCATAGGGTCTTGTAGGGCCTGCCTGCTTGCCAATTTCATAGGGCCAGTTGCCAAGTTAATAGGGCCATTTGCCAATTTCATAGGACCAGTTGCCAAGTTAATAGGGCCATTTGCCAATTTCATAGGGTCTTGTAGGGTCTGCCTGCTTGCCAATTTCATAGGGCCAGTTGCCAAGTTAATAGGGCCATTTGCCAATTTCATAGGGTCTTGTAGGGCCTGCCTGCTTGCCAATTTCATAGGGCCAGTTGCTAAGTTAATAGGGCCATTTGCCAATTTCATAGGGCCATTTGCCAAGTTAATAGGGCCATTTGCCAATTTCATAGTGTCTTGTAGGGCCTGTCTGCTTGCCAATTTCATAGGGCCAGTTGCCAAGTTAATAGGGCCATTTGCCAATTTCATAGGGCCAGTTGCCAAGTTAATAGGGCCATTTGCCAATTTCATAGGGCCAGTTGCCAAGTTAATAGGGCCATTTGCCAATTTCATCGGGTCTTGTAGGGCCTGCCAGCTTGCCAATTTCATAGGGCCAGTTGCCAAGTTAATAGGGCCATTTGCCAATTTCATAGGGTCTTGTAGGGCCTGCCTGCTTGCCAATTTCATAGGGCCAGTTGCCAAGTTAATAGGGCCATTTGCCAATTTCATAGGGCCAGTTGCCAAGTTAATAGGGCCATTTGCCAATTTCATAGGGCCAGTTGCCAAGTTAATAGGGCCATTTGCCAATTTCATAGGGTCTTGTAGGGCCTGCCTGCTTGCCAATTTCATAGGGCCAGTTGCCAAGTTAATAGGGCCATTTGCCAATTTCATAGGGCCAGTTGCCAAGTTAATAGGGCCATTTGCCAATTTCATAGGGTCTTGTAGGGCCTGCCTGCTTGCCAATTACATAGGCTCAATTAGCAAGTACATAGGGCCAGTTGCCAAGTTAATAGGGCCATTTGCCAATTTCATAGGGTCTTGTAGGGCCTGCCTGCTTGCCAATTTCATAGGGCCAGTTGCCAAGTTAATAGGGCCATTTGCCAATTTCATAGGGCCAGTTGCCAAGTTAATAGGGCCATTTGCCAATTTCATAGGGTCTTGTAGGGCCTGCCTGCTTGCCAATTTCATAGGGCCAGTTGCCAAGTTAATAGGGCCATTTGCCAATTTCATAGGGCCAGTTGCCAAGTTAATAGGGCCATTTGCCAATTTCATAGGGTCTTGTAGGGCCTGCCTGCTTGCCAATTTCATAGGGCCAGTTGCCAAGTTAATAGGGCCATTTGCCAATTTCATAGGGTCTTGTAGGGCCTGCCTGCTTGCCAATTACATAGGCTCAATTAGCAAGTACATAGGGCCAGTTGCCAAGTTAATAGGGCCATTTGCCAATTTCATAGGGCCAGTTGCCAAGTTAATAGGGCCATTTGCCAATTTCATAGGGTCTTGTAGGGCCTGCCTGCTTGCCAATTTCATAGGGCCAGTTGCCAAGTTAATAGGGCCATTTGCCAATTTCATAGGGTCTTGTAGGGCCTGCCTGCTTGCCAATTTCATAGGGCCAGTTGCCAAGTTAATAGGGCCATTTGCCAATTTCATAGGGCCAGTTGCCAAGTTAATAGGGCCATTTGCCAATTTCATAGGGTCTTGTAGGGCCTGCCTGCTTGCCAATTACATAGGCTCAATTAGCAAGTACATAGGGCCAGTTGCCAAGTTAATAGGGCCATTTGCCAATTTCATAGGGTCTTGTAGGGCCTGCCTGCTTGCCAATTTCATAGGGCCAGTTGCCAAGTTAATAGGGCCATTTGCCAATTTCATAGGGCCAGTTGCCAAGTTAATAGGGCCATTTGCCAATTTCATAGGGTCTTGTAGGGCCTGCCTGCTTGCCAATTTCATAGGACCAGTTGCCAAGTTAATAGGGCCATTTGCCAATTTCATAGGGCCAGTTGCCAAGTTAATAGGGCCATTTGCCAATTTCATAGGGTCTTGTAGGGCCTGCCTGCTTGCCAATTTCATAGGGCCAGTTGCCAAGTTAATAGGGCCATTTGCCAATTTCATAGGGCCAGTTGCCAAGTTAATAGGGCCATTTGCCAATTTCATAGGGTCTTGTAGGGCCTGCCTGCTTGCCAATTTCATAGGGCCAGTTGCCAAGTTAATAGGGCCATTTGCCAATTTCATAGGGTCTTGTAGGGCCTGCCTGCTTGCCAATTACATAGGCTCAATTAGCAAGTACATAGGGCCAGTTGCCAAGTTAATAGGGCCATTTGCCAATTTCATAGGGTCTTGTAGGGCCTGCCTGCTTGCCAATTTCATAGGGCCAGTTGCCAAGTTAATAGGGCCATTTGCCAATTTCATAGGGCCAGTTGCCAAGTTAATAGGGCCATTTGCCAATTTCATAGGGTCTTGTAGGGCCTGCCTGCTTGCCAATTTCATAGGGCCAGTTGCCAAGTTAATAGGGCCATTTGCCAATTTCATAGGGCCAGTTGCCAAGTTAATAGGGCCATTTGCCAATTTCATAGGGTCTTGTAGGGCCTGCCTGCTTGCCAATTACATAGGCTCAATTAGCAAGTACATAGGGCCAGTTGCCAAGTTAATAGGGCCATTTGCCAATTTCATAGGGTCTTGTAGGGCCTGCCTGCTTGCCAATTTCATAGGGCCAGTTGCCAAGTTAATAGGGCCATTTGCCAATTTCATAGGGCCAGTTGCCAAGTTAATAGGGCCATTTGCCAATTTCATAGGGTCTTGTAGGGCCTGCCTGCTTGCCAATTTCATAGGGCCAGTTGCCAAGTTAATAGGGCCATTTGCCAATTTCATAGGGCCAGTTGCCAAGTTAATAGGGCCATTTGCCAATTTCATAGGGTCTTGTAGGGCCTGCCTGCTTGCCAATTACATAGGCTCAATTAGCAAGTACATAGGGCCAGTTGCCAAGTTAATAGGGCCATTTGCCAATTTCATAGGGTCTTGTAGGGCCTGCCTGCTTGCCAATTTCATAGGGCTAGTTGCCAAGTTAATAGGGCCATTTGCCAATTTCATAGGGCCAGTTGCCAAGTTAATAGGGTCATTTGCCAATTTCATAGGGCCAGTTGCCAAGTTAATAGGGCCATTTGCCAATTTCATAGGGTCTTGTAGGGCCTGCCTGCTTGCCAATTTCATAGGGCCAGTTGCCAAGTTAATAGGGCCATTTGCCAATTTCATAGGGCCAGTTGCCAAGTTAATAGGGCCATTTGCCAATTTCATAGGGTCTTGTAGGGCCTGCCTGCTTGCAAATTTCATAGGGCCAGTTGCCAAGTTAATAGGGCCATTTGCCAATTTCATAGGGTCTTGTAGGGCCTGCCTGCTTGTCAATTTCATAGGGCCAGTTGCCAAGTTAATAGGGCCATTTGCCAATTTCATAGGGCCAGTTGCCAAGTTAATAGGGCCATTTGCCAATTTCATAGGGTCTTGTAGGGCCTGCCTGCTTGCCAATTACATAGGCTCAATTAGCAAGTACATAGGGCCAGTTGCCAAGTTAATAGGGCCATTTGCCAATTTCATAGGGTCTTGTAGGGCCTGCCTGCTTGCCAATTTCATAGGGCCAGTTGCCAAGTTAATAGGGCCATTTGCCAATTTCATAGGGCCAGTTGCCAAGTTAATAGGGCCATTTGCCAATTTCATAGGGTCTTGTAGGGCCTGCCTGCTTGCCAATTTCATAGGGCCAGTTGCCAAGTTAATAGGGCCATTTGCCAATTTCATAGGGCCAGTTGCCAAGTTAATAGGGCCATTTGCCAATTTCATAGGGTCTTGTAGGGCCTGCCTGCTTGCCAATTACATAGGCTCAATTAGCAAGTACATAGGGCCAGTTGCCAAGTTAATAGGGCCATTTGCCAATTTCATAGGGTCTTGTAGGGCCTGCCTGCTTGCCAATTTCATAGGGCCAGTTGCCAAGTTAATAGGGCCATTTGCCAATTTCATAGGGCCAGTTGCCAAGTTAATAGGGCCATTTGCCAATTTCATAGGGTCTTGTAGGGCCTGCCTGCTTGCCAATTTCATAGGGCCAGTTGCCAAGTTAATAGGGCCATTTGCCAATTTCATAGGGCCAGTTGCCAAGTTAATAGGGCCATTTGCCAATTTCATAGGGCCAGTTGCCAAGTTAATAGGGCCATTTGCCAATTTCATAGGGTCTTGTAGGGCCTGCCTGCTTGCCAATTTCATAGGGCCAGTTGCCAAGTTAATAGGGCCATTTGCCAATTTCATAGGGTCTTGTAGGGCCTGCCTGCTTGCCAATTTCATAGGGCCAGTTGCCAAGTTAATAGGGCCATTTGCCAATTTCATAGGGCCAGTTGCCAAGTTAATAGGGCCATTTGCCAATTTCATAGGGCCAGTTGCCAAGTTAATAGGGCCATTTGCCAATTTCATAGGGTCTTGTAGGGCCTGCCTGCTTGCCAATTTCATAGGGCCAGTTGCCAAGTTAATAGGGCCATTTGCCAATTTCATAGGGTCTTGTAGGGCCTGCCTGCTTGCCAATTTCATAGGACCAGTTGCCAAGTTAATAGGGCCATTTGCCAATTTCATAGGGCCAGTTGCCAAGTTAATAGGGCCATTTGCCAATTTCATAGGGTCTTGTAGGGCCTGCCTGCTTGCCAATTACATAGGCTCAATTAGCAAGTACATAGGGCCAGTTGCCAAGTTAATAGGGCCATTTGCCAATTTCATAGGGTCTTGTAGGGCCTGCCTGCTTGCCAATTTCATAGGGCCAGTTGCCAAGTTAATAGGGCCATTTGCCAATTTCATAGGGCCAGTTGCCAAGTTAATAGGGCCATTTGCCAATTTCATAGGGTCTTGTAGGGCCTGTCTGCTTGCCAATTACATAGGCTCAATTAGCAAGTACATAGGGCCAGTTGCCAAGTTAATAGGGCCATTTGCCAATTTCATAGGGTCTTGTAGGGCCTGCCTGCTTGCCAATTTCATAGGGCCAGTTGCCAAGTTAATAGGGCCATTTGCCAATTTCATAGGGCCAGTTGCCAAGTTAATAGGGCCATTTGCCAATTTCATAGGGTCTTGTAGGGCCTGCCTGCTTGCCAATTTCATAGGGCCAGTTGTCAAGTTAATAGGGCCATTTGCCAATTTCATAGGGCCAGTTGCCAAGTTAATAGGGCCATTTGCCAATTTCATAGGGTCTTGTAGGGCCTGCCTGCTTGCCAATTCCATAGGGCCAGTTGCCAAGTTAATAGGGCCATTTGCCAATTTCATAGGGTCTTGTAGGGCCTGCCTGCTTGCCAATTTCATAGGGCCAGTTGCCAAGTTAATAGGGCCATTTGCCAATTTCATAGGGCCAGTTGCCAAGTTAATAGCGCCATTTGCCAATTTCATAGGGTCTTGTAGGGCCTGCCTGCTTGCCAATTTCATAGGCTCAATTAGCAAGTACATAGGGCCATTTGCCAATTTCATAGGGCCAGTTGCCAAGTTAATAGGGCCATTTGCCAATTTCATAGGGTCTTGTAGGGCCTGCCTGCTTGCCAATTTCATAGGGCCAGTTGCCAAGTTAATATGGCCATTTGCCAATTTCATAGGGTCTTGTAGGGCCTGCCTGCTTGCCAATTTCATAGGGCCAGTTGCCAAGTTAATAGGGCCATTTGCCAATTTCATAGGGCCAGTTGCCAAGTTAATAGGGCCATTTGCCAATTTCATAGGGTCTTGTAGGGCCTGCCAGCTTGCCAATTTCATAGGGCCAGTTGCCAAGTTAATAGGGCCATTTGCCAATTTCATAGGGTCTTGTAGGGCCTGCCTGCTTGCCAATTTCATAGGGCCAGTTGCCAAGTTAATAGGGCCATTTGCCAATATCATAGGGCCAGTTGCCAAGTTAATAGGGCCATTTGCCAATTTCATAGGGCCAGTTGCCAAGTTAATAGGGCCATTTGCCAATTTCATAGGGTCTTGTAGGGCCTGCCTGCTTGCCAATTTCATAGGGCCAGTTGCCAAGTTAATAGGGCCATTTGCCAATTTCATAGGGCCAGTTGCCAAGTTAATAGGGCCATTTGCCAATTTCATAGGGTCTTGTAGGGCCTGCCTGCTTGCCAATTACATAGGCTCAATTAGCAAGTACATAGGGCCAGTTGCCAAGTTAATAGGGCCATTTGCCAATTTCATAGGGTCTTGTAGGGCCTGCCTGCTTGCCAATTTCATAGGGCCAGTTGCCAAGTTAATAGGGCCATTTGCCAATTTCATAGGGCCAGTTGCCAAGTTAATAGGGCCATTTGCCAATTTCATAGGGTCTTGTAGGGCCTGCCTGCTTGCCAATTTCATAGGGCCAGTTGCCAAGTTAATAGGGCCATTTGCCAATTTCATAGGGTCTTGTAGGGCCTGCCTGCTTGCCAATTTCATAGGGCCAGTTGCCAAGTTAATAGGGCCATTTGCCAATTTCATAGGGTCTTGTAGGGCCTGCCTGCTTGCCAATTTCATAGGGCCAGTTGCCAAGTTAATAGGGCCATTTGCCAATTTCATAGGGCCAGTTGCCAAGTTAATAGGGCCATTTGCCAATTTCATAGGGTCTTGTAGGGCCTGCCTGCTTGCCAATTTCATAGGGCCAGTTGCCAAGTTAATAGGGCCATTTGCCAATTTCATAGGGCCAGTTGCCAAGTTAATAGGGCCATTTGCCAATTTCATAGGGTCTTGTAGGGCCTGCCTGCTTGCCAATTACATAGGCTCAATTAGCAAGTACATAGGGCCAGTTGCCAAGTTAATAGGCCATTTGCCAATTTCATAGGGTCTTGTAGGGCCTGCCTGCTTGCCAATTTCATAGGGCTAGTTGCCAAGTTAATAGGGCCATTTGCCAATTTCATAGGGCCAGTTGCCAAGTTAATAGGGTCATTTGCCAATTTCATAGGGCCAGTTGCCAAGTTAATAGGGCCATTTGCCAATTTCATAGGGTCTTGTAGGGCCTGCCTGCTTGCCAATTTCATAGGGCCAGTTGCCAAGTTAATAGGGCCATTTGCCAATTTCATAGGGCCAGTTGCCAAGTTAATAGGGCCATTTGCCAATTTCATAGGGTCTTGTAGGGCCTGCCTGCTTGCAAATTTCATAGGGCCAGTTGCCAAGTTAATAGGGCCATTTGCCAATTTCATAGGGTCTTGTAGGGCCTGCCTGCTTGCCAATTTCATAGGGCCAGTTGCCAAGTTAATAGGGCCATTTGCCAATTTCATAGGGCCAGTTGCCAAGTTAATAGGGCCATTTGCCAATTTCATAGGGTCTTGTAGGGCCTGCCTGCTTGCCAATTACATAGGCTCAATTAGCAAGTACATAGGGCCAGTTGCCAAGTTAATAGGGCCATTTGCCAATTTCATAGGGTCTTGTAGGGCCTGCCTGCTTGCCAATTTCATAGGGCCAGTTGCCAAGTTAATAGGGCCATTTGCCAATTTCATAGGGCCAGTTGCCAAGTTAATAGGGCCATTTGCCAATTTCATAGGGTCTTGTAGGGCCTGCCTGCTTGCCAATTTCATAGGGCCAGTTGCCAAGTTAATAGGGCCATTTGCCAATTTCATAGGGCCAGTTGCCAAGTTAATAGGGCCATTTGCCAATTTCATAGGGTCTTGTAGGGCCTGCCTGCTTGCCAATTACATAGGCTCAATTAGCAAGTACATAGGGCCAGTTGCCAAGTTAATAGGGCCATTTGCCAATTTCATAGGGTCTTGTAGGGCCTGCCTGCTTGCCAATTTCATAGGGCTAGTTGCCAAGTTAATAGGGCCATTTGCCAATTTCATAGGGCCAGTTGCCAAGTTAATAGGGTCATTTGCCAATTTCATAGGGCCAGTTGCCAAGTTAATAGGGCCATTTGCCAATTTCATAGGGTCTTGTAGGGCCTGCCTGCTTGCCAATTTCATAGGGCCAGTTGCCAAGTTAATAGGGCCATTTGCCAATTTCATAGGGCCAGTTGCCAAGTTAATAGGGCCATTTGCCAATTTCATAGGGTCTTGTAGGGCCTGCCTGCTTGCAAATTTCATAGGGCCAGTTGCCAAGTTAATAGGGCCATTTGCCAATTTCATAGGGTCTTGTAGGGCCTGCCTGCTTGCCAATTTCATAGGGCCAGTTGCCAAGTTAATAGGGCCATTTGCCAATTTCATAGGGCCAGTTGCCAAGTTAATAGGGCCATTTGCCAATTTCATAGGGTCTTGTAGGGCCTGCCTGCTTGCCAATTACATAGGCTCAATTAGCAAGTACATAGGGCCAGTTGCCAAGATAATAGGGCCATTTGCCAATTTCATAGGGTCTTGTAGGGCCTGCCTGCTTGCCAATTTCATAGGGCCCGTTGCCAAGTTAATAGGGCCATTTGCCAATTTCATAGGGCCAGTTGCCAAGTTAATAGGGCCATTTGCCAATTTCATAGGGTCTTGTAGGGCCTGCCAGCTTGCCAATTTCATAGGGCCAGTTGCCAAGTTAATAGGGCCATTTGCCAATTTCATAGGGTCTTGTAGGGCCTGCCTGCTTGCCAATTTCATAGGGCCAGTTGCCAAGTTAATAGGGCCATTTGCCAATTTCATAGGGTCTTGTAGGGCCTGCCTGCTTGCCAATTTCATAGGGCCAGTTGCCAAGTTAATAGGGCCATTTGCCAATTTCATAGGGTCTTGTAGGGCCTGCCTGCTTGCCAATTTCATAGGGCCAGTTGCCAAGTTAATAGGGCCATTTGCCAATTTCATAGGGCCAGTTGCCAAGTTAATAGGGCCATTTGCCAATTTCATAGGGTCTTGTAGGGCCTGCCTGCTTGCCAATTTCATAGGGCCAGTTGCCAAGTTAATAGGGCCATTTGCCAATTTCATAGGGCCCAGTTGCCAAGTTAATAGGGCCATTTGCCAATTTCATAGGGTCTTGTAGGGCCTGCCTGCTTGCCAATTACATAGGCTCAATTAGCAAGTACATAGGGCCAGTTGCCAAGTTAATAGGGCCATTTGCCAATTTCATAGGGTCTTGTAGGGCCTGCCTGCTTGCCAATTTCATAGGGCCTAGTTGCCAAGTTAATAGGGCCATTTGCCAATTTCATAGGGCCAGTTGCCAAGTTAATAGGGTCATTTGCCAATTTCATAGGGCCAGTTGCCAAGTTAATAGGGCCATTTGCCAATTTCATAGGGTCTTGTAGGGCCTGCCTGCTTGCCAATTTCATAGGGCCAGTTGCCAAGTTAATAGGGCCATTTGCCAATTTCATAGGGCCAGTTGCCAAGTTAATAGGGCCATTTGCCAATTTCATAGGGTCTTGTAGGGCCTGCCTGCTTGCAAATAGTTCATAGGGCCAGTTGCCAAGTTAATAGGGCCATTTGCCAATTTCATAGGGTCTTGTAGGGCCTGCCTGCTTGCCAATTTCATAGGGCCAGTTGCCAAGTTAATAGGGCCATTTGCCAATTTCATAGGGCCAGTTGCCAAGTTAATAGGGCCATTTGCCAATTTCATAGGGTCTTGTAGGGCCTGCCTGCTTGCCAATTACATAGGCTCAATTAGCAAGTACATAGGGCCAGTTGCCAAGTTAATAGGGCCATTTGCCAATTTCATAGGGTCTTGTAGGGCCTGCCTGCTTGCCAATTTCATAGGGCCAGTTGCCAAGTTAATAGGGCCATTTGCCAATTTCATAGGGCCAGTTGCCAAGTTAATAGGGCCATTTGCCAATTTCATAGGGTCTTGTAGGGCCTGCCTGCTTGCCAATTTCATAGGGCCAGTTGCCAAGTTAATAGGGCCATTTGCCAATTTCATAGGGCCAGTTGCCAAGTTAATAGGGCCATTTGCCAATTTCATAGGGCCAGTTGCCAAGTTAATAGGGCCATTTGCCAATTTCATAGGGTCTTGTAGGGCCTGCCTGCTTGCCAATTTCATAGGGCCAGTTGCCAAGTTAATAGGGCCATTTGCCAATTTCATAGGGTCTTGTAGGGCCTGCCTGCTTGCCAATTTCATAGGGCCAGTTGCCAAGTTAATAGGGCCATTTGCCAATTTCATAGGGTCAGGCTTGCCAAGTTAATAGGGCCATTTGCCAATTTCATAGGGCCAGTTGCCAAGTTAATAGGGCCATTTGCCAATTTCATAGGGTCTTGTAGGGCCTGCCTGCTTGCCAATTTCATAGGGCCAGTTGCCAAGTTAATAGGGCCATTTGCCAATTTCATAGGGTCTTGTAGGGCCTGCCTGCTTGCCAATTACATAGGGCCAGTTGCCAAGTTAATAGGGCCATTTGCCAATTTCATAGGGCCAGTTGCCAAGTTAATAGGGCCATTTGCCAATTTCATAGGGTCTTGTAGGGCCTGCCTGCTTGCCAATTTCATAGGGCCAGTTGCCAAGTAAATGGCTAGGGCCATTTGCAAGTTCATAGGGCCAGTTGCCAAGTTAATAGGGCCATTTGCCAATTTCATAGGGTCTTGTAGGGCCTGCCTGCTTGCCAATTTCATAGGGCCAGTTGCCAAGTTAATAGGGCCATTTGCCAATTTCATAGGG
Source organism: Acanthosepion esculentum (assembly GCA_964036315.1). Lineage (NCBI taxonomy): Eukaryota > Metazoa > Mollusca > Cephalopoda > Sepiida > Sepiidae > Acanthosepion > Acanthosepion esculentum. The sequence continues at coordinate 439 of CAXIWW010000600.1, read as the reverse complement.
CCAGTTGCCAAGTTAATAGGGCCATTTGCCAATTTCATAGGGTCTTGTAGGGCCTGCCTGCTTGCCAATTTCATAGGGCCAGTTGTCAAGTTAATAAGGCCGATTTGCCAATTTCATAGGGCCAGTTGCCAAGTTAATAGGGCCATTTGCCAATTTCATAGGTCTTGTAGGGCCTGCCTGCTTGCCAATTTCATAGGGCCAGTTGTCAAGTTAATAGGGCCATTTGCCAATTTCATAGGGCCAGTTGCCAAGTTAATAGGGCCATTTGCCAATTTCATAGGGTCTTGTAGGGCCTGCCTGCTTGCCAATTTCATAGATACAGTCGATCGAGTAATAGGGCCATTTGCCAATTTCATAGGGCCAGTTGCCAAGTTAATAGGGCCATTTGCCAATTTCATAGGGTCCTTGTAGGGCCTGCCTGCTTGCCCAATTCCATAGG